>WEIV01018668.1:298223-366237 GCA_013390005.1 Calyptomena viridis | reverse complement strand
AAAGAAAAGAAAAGAAAAGAAAAGAAAAGAAAAGAAAAGAAAAGAAAAGAAAAGAAAAGAAAAGATGAGAATTAATCATAAAAGCCACCTGAAGTATTTCTCTGTCCTCATCTGCTCTGTCAGGAGTTGTTTGCGGATATTACAGCTATGGATAAATTCTCACAAGCAAATAACCCATCAGAGTGTTATCTTGGAGATCCTCTCTCTTCCTCTGCTCACAGTTTCTTTAAGTTTATATGCTTTCTTAAAGGAAAAAAGCTCTAAATATTTTTGAATCTTCAAAATTTGATCCATCTCTTCAATAATCCCTTTTCAGCTATTATTGTCAGATTTTCAACTTAATTTCTTTTTTTCACTCATGCCAGTCAGTGTAGACAGGTCCCTCAAGGCTGGTTTTGTGTGTCACTAGTGCTGTACCTGCTGCCCAGAGCACCCAGCCAAGACCCAGCTGATGTTAATCACTGAGGCAAATGCAGCACAGGAGGTCATTTTACTGACCTTTCACATTTCTGCTTTGAGTTTCCACCACCAGTTCAGCCAGTTCTGTGATTTATTGTAAAACTTCAGACATTGTATCTTTACTGTTCCTTAAGATATAGTGGCACTTCACTAGTACCCAGCTCAACAGGTTTCCCCCACTCAGACAACAACACCCAAACATGCTCTCTAAGACGGACAGAAAGGAGGGTGGAGGCAAGAGCTAGGAAGAATCTGTCTCCTTGGGCCGGGTGCAGTGTGCTCTGGGTAAACATTTTGCTTAAGGTAAGGCCGAAGAGGCTCAGAGCAGTGGAAACAAGACCAGAAAAAAGAACAGGGCTCCGCTGTGTGCATTTACGTTCACTCCAAGGATACCTGCATCCCACAAACGCCCACAAACCCTCTGAAAAATCCACACCTGAAAATAGGGAGATGTTAATCCCTACTTCCTGGGGTTCTCTGTGAAATCTTGGCCTTGAGCACTCAGTGAGACAGTGGGAGATCATGTTGCCCCTCCATGCCCAAGGAAAAAATGCTGCCATTCTGTTTCAGCAACCTTTTAGAGACACTTGTGCAGCCTAAACATGTGGCAGTACATGACGCCCTTCCATCTACACCAGTTCACAGTGTGAAAACAAAACCCATTGCCGACCAGCAAAACAAAGCATCTCAAAAGCCAACCCTTTTTGCAGAGAGTGTTTCTTTAATTAGGGCACCTTCCTGTTATCTCTGTTTTTAAGTGTTATGGCAACAAGAGATATGAACACTAACAAATCGAACAGGCTGGGAGTGGAGACTCTCAAACAAAAAGGAAGTCCACATTATGCAAGTAGACTGTGCAAAAAGACAACGAGTCTAGAATCGATTTAATAAGTGATATGGAACAGGGACAAATTTTTTTAGCCTAGTAAATAGGGTAGGAGGGACAAACATTTATCAGCTGAATGCTGGTAAGTTTTTTCCCATTGATTATCTTGACATCTGGAAGTGCAGATGTGTCAGCTGAAATAACCAGCATTTGTTATCTACAACAAACCTGAGCAACTACTCTTCAATGTAAAAATGTCTTTAAAGAAAATTCAGGGCAGTGCAGCAGTGCTTCTGCTTTTCACAACCGTGGTGCTTTCCCGAAGGAGCTGTAGTGTCTGGCTGCACTTATCTGCCAGGACCAGCACCTCATTCACTCCACAGACCAGAAGGCAAATGTGAGCACTGCAAAAGTCCTTCCTAAAGCAGGACCAGCAAGCCAGAGAAAATTAAATAAAGCTCTTAATCTGTATTTACTGCAAATGTAGATTAAAAAATCAAAATAATGCAAGATGAGTCTTTCAGAGGAAAGAGACTGTAATATTAGATAATATAGTAGAACAATATACTTAAGGCATGACATGATTTCTATTCTCCTTACTTTTTTTCATTTCTTGATGAGAATCCAGTTTACTTTTATCCCTCTCTACAGGAAGCCCTTGTTTTTGTACTGTGTTGGGACTACCATAAAATACACGGAAAAAGAATTTTGTGAGGACACAAACCTAGTAATTTTTTCCCTAACCCCATTGACTGCAGAGCCATTTTTTCTGAATTTCTCATATATGTACAATAAATTCATGTACATACAGAGCATAATGCAAACAAATCAAGGAAAGGCAAAGTTGCTTTATCCTAGAAAATCATCAAGAAAACAAACACAGAGTAATTACTACTGAGGATTCTTTAATGTTAGAGTGCTGCTCACTGTAGCTATTGATAGTTATACAAATATAGCTAATTAATTGTACTAGATACTAGGAGCCATAAAAACAGTCATCTCGTAAGCTGTTGTCAAACCCCATCATCAGACAGTCTATTCATTAAGCAATCTTCTGAGAAAACCTTCAGGGATCAAACCACATTTGTTTCTCCATGGGTGATGTTTCTGCCTCTTCAACCTCAAAAAGAAAATACAAACAAAGTCTCTCATGGCAGACATGCTAAGTTGTCACAGTGCTGAATTAATTAATATTTAGTGTCCAGTTCAGAAAACGAATTTTTCTATTTACAGGTTTAAAATTTGTACAGCATGTCTATGAAAGACAAGGCTTGAATGCCCATGGATCGAAAAATGTTTTGTTTTCCAAGTGTATGAATCCTATGCTCAAGCAGTTCACTATACATATAGTTTTCTAAATCCTTTTAACTGATATAAATAACCTTATTTTTAGTTCACAATGTTCCAAATTTTATCAGCAGGATTTTGTGTCTCATATACTCTTCCAAAGTCTAAATACATGCCAAAAATAAACTCTGCTTACTTTGCTAGCTCTACTTACTGGGACGTTCTTCCCTACTTTTTTAACTCTAGGCACTTCTGCATAATTATGGATTTGAACACATACAGCATGAAGAGAAGGCAAGGGGGGTTTCTAAGCACCTTCTCTAAAGATGCTCCTAAAAAAAACTCTAGAAAAGGCTGGTCTTGTTGCAGGTGTGCCTGTTCATCTACCATAGCTGTAGAGTGAAACCATTTTTTAAAGCTGGAAAATAGATGCTGGATGAAGGGAGTTCGCTCTTATGCTTGACATGTGGGGTTTCATTTCTTTCTGGGTGAAGTTAACCATGTGCTCTCCTATATTCCACCTAGCTTCCTCTCAAAGTCTCAGGACTTCTCCTAGAGAAGCTGATGGGAGAAGTGCTGACAAACAAAGCAGCATGTAACCAGGAAGAAAATATGTGGAACCATTCCCATATTAGTTTTGAGTCTTAATATAAAATTATTGGACTTATTTCAAAATTGCAACAGGCTGCCTAGGGAAGTGGTTGAGTCACCATGCCTGGAGATTTTTAAAAGATGTGTGGATGTGTGCTTAGGGACGTGGTTTAGTGGTAGAGGTGGCAGTGGTGGGTTAATGGTTGGACACAATGAACTTAGAGGTTTTTTCCAACTAACAATTCTATGATCCTATGTGCTATGCAGGACTGTAAATGTGAGCAATCCCAAGGAGGGCTGCTGAGGGCATCAGAGCATTTTGAGCAGAATGGATGTGAAATGCGACCAGTCTCTGAGAATGAGACACACTGGGAAGTGAAGTTACCAGCATAGCTGAGCCCTTGTCTCCACAACAGTACAGGTTGTCTCAGTGCTATTTCCCCTCTGAACTAGAACAGTTTTTCCCAGTTTGCAACTAACATTAGCTACCTGGACCCCAGGCAGACTGTGCTGGGGGCTGCTTCCCTGCCAAGACTACTCTGGAGGGACTAAGGCATTTTCCCAGATGAGTTCAGTGTGAGAACTAACAGTGTAGCCAAGATGCAGCCATCCCCCATAGCTATCCCTACCAAGTGAGCATAACCTGGTGGTTTGTGACTTGCTCCCCTGAGCCCTGCACGCACAAATCCTCCATCAGAGGAGCAAGGGGAAGTTGTACCTCTTGCAGCTTTGAGCTAAATGTGATGCATGTTCCCAGGCTTTCTCCTCCACGCTTCCCACTTCAGGCTAAATCTCCCATTCATCACGCCTCAGCCTCTGTTCCCCCAAAACAACCTATTTTCCCAGGCAGTGGCTGAATGAGCTGGCAAAGACAACCACTTGCTCTCATGCTGAGGACCATAGGCAATCAGTCACAGGAAAGTCTGCTGGCTGCTTACAGATGGATAAATGCTCACATGGCAGTGCCTTCTCTTTTATGATTTCAAATCATTTCAAGTAATAAAAAGAGATACCCAAAACCAATTTCTGAATGCTACTTGAGAAGCAGAGCCAGGGCCTCCAGATGGTAGAGGAGCAGCTCCTGAGCTGGTGATGAAAGGGGAGAGAGGCTTGGGGCAGCCTCACAGAAATGTTGTGCTGTATCAGCAAGGATTACCAGGAATCCCCATTTGAGGAACCTGAGTCAGAAAACCCCCTTGACCATTTTATAAAGACCATAGGAGAGGGAGCATTGCTTTGAACTTGCCAAACCTGTGGAGAGAAAGAGGAGCGGTCTGCAGGAAAGGACTACAGGGGTAGTGGAGAGAGAATTGGCACACCCATAGCAGGGGTGTGGAAAGAGAATTGGCACAGTACGGTGCCCCAGGAGGGGAGAACTGCAGGAATAAGAGCGTCTGAGAGCCAATGGGTTTGCTAACATATCTCTAAGATATGAAAAATCACAATGATAACAAGTATTATCTTGATAAAATAGCCATGCCCTGGGAAAGTTTGCTATTTTTCTATGAAAATTATTGAGGGACCACCCAGAAAATTAATATGGACAGAAACTCAATTACATAAACACCAGTTATGGATATTTTATGGATGTGAATCCATATGTAATAATTCATATTATGCAGGTTTCCCAAGTCAAACAATCAACGGGAAGGAATGAAGAAGTGATTTTCTCTATGAAATGCTTTTTTTCCCCTGCATTTTTTTCATGAAATAAAAAGTAAACATCTTAATACACATAATTTGCTCTAAATAAATATAGAAATTTATTTATTTTCTACATCTTCAAAAGATCGTTCATTAGTGTCAGCTCCTGTCACTTCATACCAATTAATTTATAAGCAACCAAAGGGAATGGAGTTAGGTGACACCTTGATACATAATTGATGAGCTCAGTATTGCAGATGTCTTTGAGTCAAACAGCTGGACCAGCCTAATTGAAGTGGTTCTCAGTGAAATGTCACAAAAGCATGTGATGAGCTGTAGACTATCAACACTAGCCCTGAGGCAGCAGGACAGGGCAGGGGTGCTCAGAGTTGCTGGCATGCTTGGCTTCACATGGGCAGACATGTTCACGGGCTTGTCTAGGGGCGGTGGCAGTCAAAAATTCTCCATCCTTCCCATTTCTGAGAGTGGGAAGAAAGGACTAACCCCCCTAAGACATTTCCGACATCACTGGCCAAAACCATAAAAGAAAGAATTTTTCTACTGGCAAATCCTGTATGCATTTGTTATTATGTAGCATGGCACAGAAGTGTGGCCTAGAAGGAAAAATAAGGTGAAATTTCTATGTGTACTACAAGATATCTTTTGTGAAAATCAAGGCCATGACTGTGGACTCAAGTTTCACTGAAAAAAAACTTTTAAATAGTACATTAGAAACATTTTCTTAACATGAGCAACCTCCTTTTCAACTCCTCTGTCAGTTTCTCTCCTATGGAGACTGAAATTTAGCTAATACAGGGCGACACAGAGACTCTGGCTCACAAATTTGGTTTCTCATTTAATTATATTTGTGTAACAGGCACTATTGTCAGTAGTCATACAAGGAAAAAGATACATTTTCTTTTCCAGGCATGGGTCAGGACATGGGCCAGGTACAGTACTTTCACAGAGAAAGAGATTCAAGCTGAACCAAATCAAGTGAGGGAAAATCATGTAAGACACTCCACACCACTTAAGAGTAGGTCACTTTTCTTGGGTCAGGCAAAGAGGGCATCAAAGAGAAGAGACAGCTTTGCCTTACCCCTGTTGGCTCAGTTTGGTCTGACAAGTGTNTTGCTGCCTGGTGGATGCCACATTTCTCTCATTTTCACTCACAGAATAAAATATCTGGGAGTTGTTTGCACTAATATCAGTGTGAAAAATGTGAATATATTTTTTCAGAAGCATAGGAACAAACTCCAACAATTACTCAGCCTTGATTTGGGGTGGTCATGAATGTACCAGTGACAGCAGATGTTTCCATTTATATCTGTAGCAAGATTTATTCTGAAAAATTAAAATAGATGAGAATCATAAAATCACTACGGTGGGAGGAAGGAAGGTGATCAGGTTGGACTAGCAGGACCTGCCTTTCCTAAACGTGTGCTGGCTGGGCCTGATCCCCCTGGTTGCCATGTGATGGCACTCATGATGATCTGCTCCCTGACCTTCCCTGGCACCAAGGTCAGGCTGAAAGGCCTGTAGTTCCCTGGATCCTCCTCCTGGCCCTTCTTGTAGGTAGACTTCACATTTGCCAACCTCCAGTCAACTGGCACTTCCCCAGTTAGGCAGGACTGCCAATATATGATTGAAAGTACCTTGTTGAGCTCTTCCACCAGCAATACAGAACTGTACTGACATAACACAAGAACAGGCACTGATAATATAGTCTGCCCAGGGAGGTGGTAGAGTCACCATCTCTGGATGTGTTTAAAAAAAGACTGGACATGGCACCTGGTGCCATAATCTAGTTGAGGTGTTAGGGCATGAGTTGGACTCAATGATCTTGGAAGACTCTTCTGACCTAGCTATTCTGTGATTTTGTGATTCTGTAATATAAACAGTGGAGCAAGAAACTAACTCTCCTTGTAGGAGCAGGCACAGATGTGATTATTCTTCCTATGTGGTATATGACTCCCTTTAGGATTCTATACGTTCAATTCACTTGGAGCTATTTCACTCCAGCAGTGGGTATCACACAACTTGCCACACAGCTGTCGTCAATTAATAACAACAGGATTTTATAATAAAATGAACAGCCTATTAGTTCACATCCTGGTTTATTTTCATGCCTCACTCTTGAGAAAACCAACAAACAGCTGCACTATGACTTTGAACTGGTCCCTATTCATTTCCTACTGGGGTGTGCTTGGACACCAAAATGTATTATGCATGCATACCAGCTCAAAGGAGCCTCGTTCTTGCTTCAAGCGTGTGAAAACAATACATTGGATCTCATGGTTATACAAATAGTAGTAATTACGCAGAAAACAACACATGTTCCCTTGGTAATGACACCTCATTAATTTTGCTGAAATCTCCCTAAATTATAGCAATGAATTCTGCTGTCAGGTTTGCGGTTTTTTGTTTGGTTGGTTTGTTTTATTTGTATTTTTTCCTCTCAAAAGTGAATTGTGTCATGGAAAAGTAAGAAGGAGACATTTTTGCTGGGTTGCAGTGGACAAATCGTCCACCAGGTAGAACAGTGGTGGCAAGAACGAGAGCTGTGATATCTAATACACGCTAAAATTGTGGTAACTTTGACCAAAAAGAAATAAGTAAGGTAGTTCCAGAAGTGGAACTACATTGGAGCCCAGTTTCCAATGGATTTTTGTCTTGTGGGCAGCTGAATTGCATGAAGGTTGCAGCATGAACTCACCATGTCAGTAGACATGAGAAAACATTCTGAGGAAAAATAAATAATATTAATTTTGAGAAAAACTGCTATCAGCCAGTTGGGGTTTTTTTATTAGTAGTAGTAAATGCCAAATAATCTCTATGGGAGATAATCTTAGACAGAGGACTCTTCACTTGACACTATGCATCATGCAGCTGAAAGTCAGCCATTGTCACAAAAAGAGAAGGTTTAAACTAACCCTTCCAAAGGGGGAGAATTTCTCTTCCCTTATATCTTATTTATGTCTGTCAGAGTCCCAGGTAGATTGAAACCCTTTATGCCCCAATCAGTCTACAAGTGTCCCATGCACAAAGGGAACTTCACTTGTAGATTCACCGAATATTCAATATTCGATATTTTCCGTTTTAGGAGGGACTTTCACCAATCAGACAGGAGGGACCCCTCAGCGGGTCCCCCTAAAGTGTTATTTCATCACCAACGAAACTGTTAGAACCTTTGTTATAAGGACTTATGCTAAACAGTTATGAGATAACACCTTTTACTAAGATACATTGTGACAAAATAGATAGTGAGTTCTTTTAATAGTCAGGATAATCTTAATTATAAAGACACAGTTCAAAACCGCATTAAATGAAAAACATACACACACAAATTAAAGCAAAACAGTCTATCAAGAAGTATTATGAAGAAAAAGCAAAGTGCTAGTTTTAAAAGCAATCACTTAACATGCATAAGTTACAGCTTATCTCACCCAGCATCCCAAGTGAGGGAGAAGAGAAGGGAAGATGCTCATTGGCTCATCCTCTGCGGTTAGGATGGAAAGTGTGCCTCCCAAAATTCTCTCACTTTTCAATTTCTTTATATATTATATTTCTCCCAGAAGGAGATACGGAGTTTTTTGTAGGTGCTGCGGTCAACATTTCTAAATTTGGGTAGTGAAATAAGGGTCTCATTTTTTAGAAGACTTGTGAGTTTTGCCTGACTGGTGTCAATATATCTCTGTGGGAATAATGACAGGAGTTTATTGATAGATAGCTGGTGGAGTTAAGGGTTATCAAGTTCCGTTCGGGCCTTGTGTTTCTGAGACCATGGATGAATACCTTCACACTCCCCAGGCTCTGAGAATTCTCAGATCTTATCAGATTTTACAGGAACTTTCTTGTGAGACAGTGATTCTGGATTATTCAGGGAGGTGCCAGCTAGGCTTTTCTTTCCTGAAACTCCTGTATTATTTTTGACTCTTGTCTTTTATTATTGTATCTGTATCTGTCAGCCATGAAACACAACTCACTGGAGGCCTTGAAGACAGACAGAGCATCCCTTGGGTCTTACGGATCCTCTAGCAACTGGTACAATTTGAGCTCAAGTTGGAGTAAGAAAATGAGTGGAAATGCAGTGCCTTTGAGGCCTTCAGGAGTCTGTCAAATCTGGTCAAAACCAAACAGCAAGTTTGAAAGTTAGTAAGAAGGGAGTTGATGGTGGATGTATCTCTACAGCAATAGAGATTGGGCTTAGTTTCTTTGGAAACCAGGCTAATAAAGAATACACTTTCATTATTATTGTCACTTTTGTGGTCCCCAGGGCTAGCTGATAATAGTGTCATCATATGGATTTGGCCTATGTGTAAAACTCCACATGCATTCCTCTCAACCTCTCTGTCTTTGGAGGTCTATGCCTTTAATACAGGTGTTTCCCTCCAATGCACACACACACAATGTGCATACATAAATGCCTTCTACTCTCTAAAATCAAATATCACATAGTTTTCCTATGAGAAACTGCTCTTACTCTATGGGTAAAAGGAGAGACTGACATCTGGACAAGACACTCTCGGAAGATACATTGTTAGAGATTGATTTGATTATGTGCTGAAAGAGTTAATCTAAACATACCTCCATATATGTGGCCAGTGTTCATGATGCAGCCTGGTAGTAGGAGGCTGCAGAGAATCTTTTCTTCTCATGCATGGGTATGGAGCAAACAACTACTGCTCCAGTGATGTTAAAATCAAAGTCTCAGCACTTTTCAAAACATAATTAGTTCCAAATAAAATTGTCAGTCTATTCCCATTTTCAAAAACTATGAAGATGCTTCTTCAAAGACTGAGAAAACATTCTAAGGCATTTTGATTCCATGTACAAAATACTGGCTAGATTACTAACTGCTAATAAATACTCCACAAATCCGAGGGGGAAGTGACATTTTGTCCCTTATTACTCTTTGTGAAATCCTAAAAAGGGTTTCCGTTGGTTTGTGTTTGGAAGAAGGGGAATTTTTATTGTAAAGCCTCCTATATAAACTTATCATTTATCGTTAAGTGTTTCTAATGCATATCATTTTATTCTATATACGACTGTATGTAGTAATGGGAACAGCTAATTGGGTTAATTCACTGTCACTGCCCTGCTGCACATACAGAAGCATAGAGATTCGACTGCCATTTCTCAAGTTTGCAACTTCATTTAGTTATCGGTGTGTTTCTGACTTTTTTTTCAAATCCTTTGTTAATTTTACTTTATCTAACCTTCTAATTTCTGATGAGGAAAGTTCCCAAAGAATCACAAGAATCAGTTGTTTCATGAGTTTCCCTCACTCCCAGCTATGTCCCAGCTTTTATTCTGTCTGGTTCTCATAACTGAAAATCTTGATGAATGCTTTAGAATTCATGTGTGCCATGCTTTCCATCTCTTGTAGCCTGCAGGATGCAGCTATACAATGTCACTGTTTCATTTCATTCTGGCCTTTCATCCATTCCTTTCATAAATTGCATGCCTGTGGTATGTTTTCCCAAACACTTCAACAAATATAACTGTACTAAAGAATCGTGATACAGCAAATAGTTAATGAAAGTGTAAAAACAAGTATGAAAACATAATCTGAAAAAGAAAAAAATTTGTGTGGATGAAGCAATTGACATTAGTATGTGGTTTTGTAAATGAGCCAGTGAGAAGGTTGAACACTAGGGGCTTAGGCCAGCTGTCCTTTCTATTGCACTGTGAGAAGTGTATGGTTTGTTACAGCCAACACACCTGCACAGTCAGGTCATCGCTTTCAAACCCAGTTAATCTGACATTTAAAATATTGAGCCTATACAGACCGTTGACTAAAGGTAGGAGTTCCTAGTGACTGTAAAAAATAGTGTTTTCTAAATTAAATTCCTAAATGTTAAAATCAACAGTCAATGCTGATATCAGTCAATGCAGTTCCTTACTAGATGTTTCAAATTATTCTCTTGTTTCATTTTGTTGGGTTTACATGGCAAGGCCTTGGTAGCCAGTAGACTGCAGGGGTGGCTCCTATGAGAAGACACCAGAAGCTGCCCCTATAGATAGAGGATGGGGATAGGTGTTGGATAGAGCCAGTTCCAGAGGACTCCAAGATGGACCTGCCCCTGGCCAAAGCTGAGGCCATCAGTGACATTGGTAGTAGAACCTCTGTGATAACATAGTTCAGAAGGAGAAAAAATTACTGCAAAGTGTCTGGGAGAGAAGAGTGGGAAAATGTAAGAAAACCAGCTCTGGAGACACAAAAGTCACTGAAGAAGGAGGGGGAGGAGGTTTTACAGGCACCAGAGGAGAGATTCCCCTGCGTCCTGAGGTGAAGGCCATAGTGAGGCAGGGTGTGCTCCTGGAGCCCATTGGAAGTCCATGGTGGAGCAGACCTCTACCCTGTACCCTCCAGAGGACCCCACACTGGAGCAGGTGGACGCATCCTGAAGAAAGCTGCAGCCTGTGGAGAGCTCACATTGGAGAAGGTTCCGAGCCGGAGCTCCAGCTTATGGAGAGGAGCCCACGCAGGAGCCCATTTCCTGACAGAATATGTGAGCCTGTGGTGGCCAAAGGTGACTCGTACTGCTAGTGGTGTCTGTTCCCAAAGAACTGCACCCCACAGAAATGGTCCATGTTGGAGAAGTTCATGAAGGCCTGTATCCCATGGGTAAAAGCCCCCATTGCAACCAGGAGAGAGTATCAGCTTATCACGTGTTGTCTCTGCTGCAATTCCCATTCTCAGACACACTGAGCCAGTAAGAGGGTGGAAGAGTGCAGACTGAAGTTGAGCCTAGGAAGAAATGGAGGTGAGGGAGAGAAAGTGGGTTTAGTTTCGTTTTACTTCTCATATCCTAGTCTGTTACAATTAATTGTCAGTAAATTAACTTAATTTCCCCAAGTGATAAGCGATATTCCTGCCTTTTACCCGACCTGTGAGTTTTCTTCACATTTTCACCGCCTGTCCTATTGATGGGGCAGTTTGGTGGGCACCTGACATTCAGCCAAGGTAAGTCTGACACAATCATTTGTATGTTTATTCTTTTTCAAAAGTCCTTCTGTAACTATAGACTCTGTTAGTCTCCCTATCGGATATGCCTAATTTTCTTTCTCTTCTGCTGAGGTGTTTCTTATGTAAATACAAAATCATCCATGTTTTTACTTAGCTTTAGTCACTAATTTGCTTTATTTTTATTCACCAGTTGTTCTACTTAATTATTTTATTTTATTTTACTCAGCCTTTCCAAGCACATACTCGATCTTTACCAGTGCAACACATTATTCATTCAATTCTTGAGGTACGCATAGTGCTTTCAACAAACGCAACAATAGTCTGTCCTCTAACAAGCTTACAGCTCAAATAATAGATGACAGAAGCCTGAGCTGGGGGCAATCACGGAATGATAAGATTTTCACAGTATACACTTGAGAATGAATTGACCATAGGATATATATAGATCATCACATCCTTGATATCATGTAACCGTGTAATCACTATCTGATAATGGCTTCAAGACATCAAAGCAATGAGGTTTTAAAACAACCTTCTTGTTAGAGTTGTGGGGACAACAAAATAAGTCATCCTGAAGCTGGAGCCTGGTGTGTTTCTGAAAAGGACTGTGTGATGCTGTTGCCTGCAGCAGTGGCAAAGTTGATTTCTTTTTTTTACTTTTTTTTTTTACTTTTTTCCACAGTATTCTTTGTATTTGTTTGTTGTGAACAGGGAGGGAAAGGGGCTTGTTAGAGTGTAGGTTTATAAAAGGTGAATGTCAAAGCTACCTGCATGAGGGACAGCAGTCAGGGCACAGCACCTTGGGAATGGATGAAGTGCCAGCACAAGATCTAGCAAGAAGTAGGCTTGTTAAATGGCTTTCCATGACCTTGCCCACCTGCACCTGTGGTAGCTCCTGCCCATGCTCAAGACGTGAAAGTATTTGGTTTATTGCAAAAGAGATGGACATTGTGCATTAGATTGAGATTCGTGATCAGCTGATCACAGACTAACCCAATGACAGCTTTCAATCTGCCATTCATAGCAGTTGGCACATGGCACCAACCCTGCTAATTCACCAAACCATGTTAAAATAAGCCATAAACTACTTTTCAAATAAGTAGTTTCTCTAGATTTTAGAGAGCAAATAAAGGAAGGGAGCTGAAGGAAGGTGATCTGCAGGTCAGGAAGAGAAGGTGGGGGTGCACAGCTAGAAAATGATCTCACAGTTGACTGTGATCTGCTTTTCAAAAATAGTTTCTGCTCAATCTGAAAACAGTATAGTTGATGATAAATGGCACTGCTGGTAGAGTGGCTAGACATCTTAAGAAAAAAATTAAATGACTTATTTGATTATATGGGCATAAAGCATTTGCACAGGCAAAACGTAATTAAATACAAGGCTCTCTCCAGCCCTCAGAATGTTGCCACAAGGTTAAGGCTGCCTTTTTCCTTGTGCAGTGATTGCTTTTTGCCAACACACATGCACACACCCCCTCCAAATCTGTTGGCTTGCTGGATTTGCCATTTTTTTGTGATTTGAAATAGCCTTCTCTCACTGGAGAAAAGACTTTTGTACCACTACCAGTAGCTTTGTGAATACTAGTAGCATTCACGAAGCAATGACAGGGACTGGCTTATTCATTATGTGTGTTTCTGTCATTGATCATACCTAGAGATTGAATTCTGTTTAAAAAAGAGCTATATTTCCTAACTGACTGTTTGCATAGAAAAACAGATGTCTGAAGGAAAAAGGCTGAGAGGGATGGTGGGGTGTGATTGTAGCCTTTAAATTTTTTATTGGATTTCGAGTAGGAAGAATTTTTCAACGGTGCTACATGGCAGGGAAATAGAATAGGTTATGCATTATTCCTTCATGTTCATACACAGATAATGACCCAGAAGGTGTAGTCAGTGTAATAGCTTAGATTTGTTTCCAGCTCAGCTTTGTTTCAAAAATAATTGTAGGTTCAGATTAAGACAAGCTTTACTTTTGTCCTGAGTATGAACTTCAGACCAACCCAAGTTGCATGTAAACTGTTTCTAAAGATGGTTTTGGACTTTCTGATAAGCAAAAGGCCTGTTTGGATACAGATTTGTGTCACTGTATCTCCCTTGATATGAATTGAAATGATTGCTAATAGTTTGAATCTAAAACATATTTTATTCTTCTTGAATTTAAAAACAATGAACATAGCTGTTCATAGCTGCAGTCAGACAAGAAGAGATCAAAACATGCTAAAACCGAGTTTCTCTAGTACTCTCTCAGAGCCTTCTAAATTTTTCACTTAGTAAAAATTTGGAATACTAGCAAAAACTGATTCACACTGTTACTCTAGGCAATTAAGGAATTATTATAATGTTTTCCCACTTTCTGAAGTATCTTAAGCCATACGTAGTTCACTGTAGTTCTAACATCTGTCATTTCCTTAATACTTCACTTGTCAGAAATTAAAATGCATTACCACTAATGAGACATTCTGATTTCAGATTGTCATTTCCGATTCTAAATATAAAAGTAATTGCCTGCACATATGACTCCCCCAAATGAACAATTTTATCATCATTCCTAGAAGTAACATCAATACTTTTGTTGTTTCTTGTAAAAGAAAAGTCTTTACCATAATGACCCCCTGGTAGTCAAATGGAAGCCGTTACATAGATACAAAGGAATTAAATAATCACATCAATGATCTAGCAACATTTTCTACTTAAAAGAACAGGAAATAAATACAGAAGGACAGTTTTAAGTTCTTATGTACAGTTATATAAGGCAGCTTTCACTTTTGTTTCCAAACTCATGGAAAAAATGCCTAAAATGTGCAGCTGAGTCTCTGAAAACTGCAGCAACAGCAGGCAGTGAAGTTTGTGCTACTTATAAATCTCTATAAATGAAACGTCCTTTCTTTTCATCATACCAATATCTCCCTTTGCAAATTATACAGCTGTTCATGAGAAGCCTTTTAAAATACAAGCAGCAAATTCATAAACAAGCTGGATTTCAGGGATAATTTTGCCAAATTCAAACCTGATATCCCTCTCCTGCAGCACCTCTCCTTTTTCAGCAGACTCTTTGCAATAGGTAAACATTTCTGTTATCCATCTTGGCCCTGTCAACCCTGTATGCCCTATATTGGATATCTTGTGTTTGATATAAAATATAAGTTGTCTAAGAAGGGAGTCAACAAGTAAACAGACATTTATAGACTCCCCTTTTATGTAGCACTCATTGTTAAAGTTATCTAAATAATTTCTGCATTCTTATACAACTTGTTCCTATTCTGTAATTGCATTGAGTACCTCTGTGCATGTTTATACATTATAACACATTATAACACACCTCTTTATAGCCCCTTTTCTGTTTCACAAATTCTGGTTTTAAATGAGTATTAGTAAATATATTAATAATGGTAATTAAATACGTAAGAACATTTCCTCATTACTTACTACTTGGTACTGAGAAACTGTATTTTAAACAAACTGTTCTGGTTTATTCTAATTGGAAAGTTTTTCAGAATAAAGCACTCTACTGGATATCTGATTAGATCAGTATTCAGACAGATACTATTTCCTCTTTTCCCATTTCATGCCCATGTGAAAGGTAAGCAAATTTGGTGGGGTTTTGCCCAAATTCTACCCCTTTTTCTGAGCATAAGACCATGTGAGAAAATTGATTAAGAGAGGAAGGATCTTCTAGAATTACCAGATCTGGTTTTCTGTCATGTCAATTAGCCATATCACACATATTTTTCCACAAAGAGACAAGGACATAAGTTTATTTTTTACTTGTATCAGTAATCAGCTTCTGGTTAGGAACATTGGGTTAATTTCCCCTCTGAAATTATTCTTATCCTTGTTTATTTCCAGTTGTTCTTGTATCAGCTATTAGGTCAGTCAAATGCAGAGAGGTCCTTTGGTTAGCTGCCAAAAAATGGGTTTTCCTCCTTCCGATTCTCCTCTCTCTCCTGCCCTTGTTCTTACTCCTCCTCAGAAAAGATAGATCACCACAGCTGTGCACAGTGTTTGGGGTGGGAACTTACCAGTGTTTCACAGAGGGCAAATAAGACTTTTCCAGTGTCTGTTGGAAGTACTCTGTCTGATCCAGCCACAATCTGCTTGTTGGCCTTCCCACAGTGGAATCTCAACCTGCTCACCCTGCAGCTGCTTAGTACAAAAAGGTCTTGTTTATTCCTTGTTTCCAGCTGGTGAACTCCAGCTTACAGCAGGAGTTTTAGCTACTTAGCAATCTTGTATTCTACAATGTCATTGTTTCTTTTTTTTGTCGTCAAGATTTAAGGTCCTCCTTTTGTTCCTGTACTGTTCCTACCTCCCAGATGTTACCACTAAGAGCTAATCAGCATGTTTCTACTTTTTTCTGCCAAACTCCAAGATATTTCTGAGTCCCACATCCAGCATCCAAGGAATTCAGTTCTTCTTTTTCCTCCTATAGATATGGTCCTCTCCACTGCCAGTCTCTTGTGATCTGAATATCAGAAATTTCCTTAGCTATCATATACTAACACATGAAACTCCAGCCCAACTAATAATTTCCAGTGAGGAAATGTTTTACTTGTGTCCAGACAGATTAGAGCTATTTCACTTCCCTTTTATCAAAAATTAATTGAATCATGTGAGATAAGTATTAGGTTACCTGACTGACACAATCTACCATCAGGAGATGTCAAATCTATGTTATGTTTTATACTATTCCCCATGTAGTTCCTTGCTTTTAATTATTCTTTTAGAATTCTGGAATTAATATTGCCTGAGTTTCTAGTTTTACTGCATTCAGCAATTGAATTCAAGTTTGGTAATGGGAATTGGCATGTTTTTTCAAGTTAAGAATTACTGGTTTCAGCTGAAAACACAGTCATGTTTAATTATTTGTAAGGCTATCTTTCTGTTAAGTAACAAGTCTATTTGGGCGTCTGTTCTGCTGAAGAAACTTTTCTTATTTGCTTTAAAGTACATTACAAAATCTAAATGAGTGCTATTTTTCTGCAGTCATAGCCTTCTCGATTTTCAAATCGTCTTTTTTTTTTTGTTGATCTGCTCTTTTGTTTTTATCTGATCGGTTTAAAGAATGCCTGTTCCTCTACACAGAGAAAATCCAGAAAAATATTGTTCCACTGTTATTTCCATGGTTCTTCATTCTACACCTGAGAAGGTAGTTTCCTCATTCATATTTCAATTCTTAAAATGTTTTTAACTTGGACAAGCACTCAAATATTAATCTAGTCAAATTGTGAATCACACAGTACAATAGTACATTTGTTTCATTAAAACTAGCAGAAAAAGCCTTTCTCATTACCATTCTTACTAGTATCTCTATAATTACTTGAAGTGTTTAACTTCACAGGTAAGAAAACTAGAGAATTTGACCTAGTTGCTAAACTTAAGAGAAACAAGACATGCAAAGGAAGAAGCTGGAGATTTTCAAGGCAGGATGTTGCCAGGGTTACAGGAATTTGCTCTTGCAATTCTCTCCACCACACTTGAACTATCCCAGGACTGTTTCCTGGGCCCACACACTGAAAGAAGTGCATACACCCAGGTCTTGAGAATGTCATTTATAGATGATGGGAAATACAAGATGCTGTTTTCAACACTGCCTTCAGCTCATTTTGTTCCTTATTCCCTATCAAACCAAATACTCTATGCCAAAAGAAAAAAAAAAACGAGGTGACTTTGTTTCGAGGAAGTTAATTGGATTGTCAAGATGCTTTGGTACTATTTCCAGAATGGCATCATTTGAGCATCTGAATATTTCATACTGGACTTCATGGTAGTACTGAAGAGTTCCAGAAAAGCAAACCTACTTTTTAAGTGTCTACTGACTTGCATTTCACTTTATCAGCATCCAATCAAAACAAAGTATTTGTTACAAAACAGTACACTGCAAAACCTCTTTAGAAAAAGACTGGTGTTAAGCTTCAAAACACATAAACCAGGAGATTCTCTTGTCCCACCTGGCTAATGCCACAGGTCCCTGTCCCCTGTGGCACCCCTTACCACTGTCATGTCCCCAGTCCTGCCTGGCCCTGCCTCTTGTGTGAACCTCAAACTCACATTGTAGCAGTGTCTCTACTCCTGCCAGATGGATTCTGGACTTGACACACTACCTTGCTTCCTCTGGGACTGTTGGTGGATCCTGCCACTACCACCAACACACCCCTGCTCAGACCCCATGGGATAGCGCCTGATTAGAGAGGAGAACTTAAACCTGAGCTCTAAAGGCAGCAGGGCTGTCATTTCTGTGCAAAGAAAGCACAAGTCCTGTGTGAGCTATGATGAGAATGAGTCTTACTCACTCTTTGGTCCTCCTAGACAGCTCTGATTTTCTAGGCTAAGGATCAATGTAACCAGGCACAGGCTGGCTGAAGCCTGGTACAGCTCTTCTGTTGGTCTATCCTTTGAGTAAGAAGGATTATGGTAGCATATGCAGTAGGTAGTTTGCAAGGCAGTGGAGAGTTTTCTTCTGTCTGGGAAAGTGCTTCTTTTGCCAGATTACAACCACCATACCACAGCAACCACCAATTGCTCCCTCCGAGCTTCCCTGGGGATCTACGGGGACCAGGAGAAGCCAGCAGTATGTGAAAATTGATTTCACCTCAGAAATATTCAAGTAGCTCTCTGAATCTGCTTGCTACAGATTCTAATACAGGGTGTTAGAAGCTAACCTCAGTTTCCATGAGTGTCCTTTAAAGCATCTCTCCTCAGATCATGCTGCTAGTTCTAGTCTTTGTTTTTCATGGCCAGTCACTAATTATCCCATTGATCGATGCAGAAGGCTGTGAGGACAGGTTGTTTTTCGCATCAAACAAGTTTTTTTTAAAAAGTCTTCAGTAAGGAAAGCTGGAGATGTGGTTCGTCAGAGTCCCAAATGGATAGAACCAAAAGAGCTGTTAGACCCTATAAGTAAAGTTGAGACCAGAATGATCTCATGCACTATATTTTCATTAATAGAACACATCCCAGCAAAGGGTTAACATTACTTGAGCACATCTTACCTGGGTTTTTGTGAGAACACTTAGTGCACTTCCCAGCACATCTCAAGCTTTGAAGGACTCACACAGAATGGGTGCAGGAACAGGCTCAGCCTGCTAACAGGCACTTTGCAATTGTCACTGTATTATGGTGTTACTCAAACATAACACCAACAATCCCAACGTTGTTCAGGCACGTACATACAAATGAAAGGCAGAGTGCTCAGAACAGAGGCATTAAGCCCTGCCTTGCATCACAGCCCAGCTGCCTTTTGCGCAACCCACCCCAGTGCCTCTGAACTCCTGATTCCACAAGCGACTCCTGGCTCTCAGTAGCAGAGCAGAAGGGCAGAAGGCAAGCTGTGCTTTCCCCACCTGCCCCTAAAGGCAGGTCTTCTGGCTCCCAGCCCTGCCTTATTGCAGAGCAGGGTTCCTGTGGGGTGTAGGGAGGGTCTCTGAATCCCTGGAAGAGGAGATGAGGTAAAAGGTGACGCTGTAGTGAAGAGCTGGGGCAGGAGAAGAGAACTCGTATGACCTTGAATAGCAATATTCACTGTGGAAACACATCCCTGGCTCATCACCTCTCCTTTGTTCTTATTCCAGCTGAGCACTCAATGTACCAATTCTCTCCTAATCATCCACAGGAAGTTTACCATTTTCTAGATACATCGAAATAAAGCCTTGATTGAATCTCCTGCAGAGTAGCAGAGAGAGAAAGACCTTCTCCCACCTCTGCCCCTACACTGAGGCCCTCAGTGCAGCATTATTGACAATACTCAGAAACCATTTTAGTTCACTGCCTTCAGAAGTGAAAAACAGTGCCATCAAGAATAGCATTAAATCTGTGCTATTTCTGCTTTAAAATGCCCTTTAACTGACAACTCCTAAACACAGCATCAGAACAGAGGCATGTCCAGGCAGTGAATGACTTAAAATGCAGTGTGACAAGGTTACAAAACTTAGGCTTCTCAGTGTAATTTTTTCTAAAGTTTATCTCCATAGTCTTGGACTCACTAAGTAGCTGCAAACACCCACTGCAGACAGTTTGTCTTCTCAAAATGAGGGCCTAGTACTGTGTGACCCTCAGCACAAGTAGCACCATGGTGAAAATATGCTAACTGGATAGGGGCAGAGTATGCCTGCAAGACAATAAATATATTTGTGTAAGCACTTTCCATTGGAAGTCTTGAAAATCATGCAATACGGTTACTTAAATACTTGGCTTAGCTCCTGCAAAGACACAACATTCAAATATAAAAAGACCGTATCAGTTTGTGACAACTTGTTTCCATGGTCTAATAGTCCTTGGGACAGTGTAAGAGAAGCTGTGCATGAAAAAAGAAAACAGACAACTAAGCAGTGGTCCTGGCAAATAGCATAGCAATTTGTTCTAATTAACTAAATTTCATTACAGGAGTCAGACAAACTGTCCTTCTATAACCAACCAACAAAATCAGTACCAGGGATTAGTCATAGCAAATGCAGTAGTACTGCTTGTTAGGAAGGTGGCCGGACATTTCCTATTACACGACCTGCTTTTGCTCTAATTGTTCTTTGCAAAACTTCATGTGTCTGAACTGAAATTGTCCATATGTGACATTTAATTTTGACTGATTCTTCCAGACAATTTTAGCAAGAAGAGTTTAACCATTTCCAAGAATGAAAGCAGTGAGCTGTTTGGTCTTGTAACTTTCCAGGACGTTTCTTTCCACCTTCTTACCCTTTGCTTTGGAGGAAGAATTTGAAATGCAATAGAAAGTGGAAGCTAGCATCAGGAGCTGGAATTGTGCTCCATATAGGGCACAGCCAAACTCCGCCAATCTTCACAGTCCTCGGACACTTCACAGACACTATGGAGACTTTGATTGCTGTAATGCCCAGAGGTACAGCCCTCCCTGAGGGCAGTGCACCCATCTCGCTCACTGACACAACCCAGAAAACAGCTCAACATGCAGGAGAACTGGGAAACTCCCCTGAAGAACTGCCCTGAGTCATTCTGGACCTACCTGGGACAAGCAAAGAATTTGTACTTTATCGTACCTTAGGGGGCACTCAAGCAACCTGAAGGACGTATGAAAAAGAGATTCATCTTTATGAATAAGAGATGCAAATCAAAATAACAAGAATGAAAAAGACTGGCCAGGCACAGCAGATTCAGACCTAGGCCTGGGACAGGAAGAGGAAGCTGTGGCAGAGGAGCAAAAGGATCAAAGCCTCAAGAATTGAGTCCATGGGAACTTCATGAGTTTCAACAGGGTCAAGTGCAAGGTGTTGCACCTTGGTCAAGGTAACACACAAGGTATCAAAAAAGTTGGACACGAGCTGGCAAAGTGTGCCTGTAGTCCAGAAAATCAAGTATATCTTGAGCTGCATCAAAAGCAGCATCAAAGCCAGCAGGTTGAGGGAGGAGATTCTACTCCTCTACTCCACTCTTGTGAGACCCTACATGGAGTGCTGCATCCAACTCTGGGGTCTCTGATATAGGAAGGACATGGACTTTCTGGAGTGAGTTCAGAGAAGGGCCACAAAGAGGGTCATGGGGCTGGAACACCTTTCCTATGAAGATAAGCTGAAATTTGAGAATTTGAGAATTTGAGAAATTTGGGGTTGTTCAGCCTGGAGAAGAGAAGACTCCAGAGAAACCTTATAGCACCTTCCAGTATCTAAAGTGGGCTACAAAAGAGCTGGAGAGGGACTTTTTTCAAGGACGCATGTAGTGATAGGTCTAGAGCTAATGGCTTTAAAGTGAATGAGGGTATGTTTAGATCAGATATTAGGAAGAAATTCTTAACTGTGAAGGTGGTGAGGCACTGGAACAGGTTGCCCAGAGACCTGGTGCATGCCGCATACCTGGAAACATTCAAGACCAGGCTGAACAGGGCTCTGAACAACCTGATCTAGTTGAAGATGTCCCTGCTCACTGCAGAGGGGTTTTGTCTAGATGACCTTTAAAGGTCCCTTCCAACTCAAACTATTTTATGATTTTATGTTAAGAGAGGTTTCCAGATCATGGCCCAAGTCCATATTCTGTGGAGGCTGTCACACATATCAGTGTCCTCTCCAAGGTGGTTTTCATGTGGAGAAAATTCCCTGAGTGCAAGCCAGACAGAAACTTCAATCCAGTCCAAGAGGTGCCAACTCAGTGTAATGGGGAGCACCAAGAGGAAGGGAGCAGAGGGTATGGCACATCACTAGGCAGGAGAGAATACTGCTGCGAGTGCAGAAAAAAAGATGAATATTTCTTATAAAAGCAAAGTTCTAATCAATACATACTAAAATAAGCACACTAATTGTTATTAATCCTCTTCTTCTCTAGCATGTGTGCTGACTACTCCTACCCACAACAGAAGAGGTAACAAAGCTTTATTCAACCATGCAATGGAGC
This sequence comes from Calyptomena viridis, assembly GCA_013390005.1. Lineage (NCBI taxonomy): Eukaryota > Metazoa > Chordata > Aves > Passeriformes > Eurylaimidae > Calyptomena > Calyptomena viridis. The sequence continues at coordinate 344,107 of WEIV01018668.1, read as the reverse complement.
CATCAATAACTCTGTCACCAAGATGCCTAAGGGAATTCTCTCCTAACCCATTTAAGTCCCAGTGAGCTTAGAAGTAGCTGTCAGAGCAGACCTTGATCTGTTCTGATAATCTTTTGAGGCCACTAGGGAAGAAATAAAAGTGAACATTCTATTATCTGACTTGCTGTGGGTTTGGGCTTGGGTTTTTTCATTTCTTATCTGACAGTCCAAAGACTGTCTTCAAAACATTTATATTCACTTCTTGAGTGGGGGCTTCAGAGGGAAATCTAGCCATGGTCATACATACTCTGCAGATGTGACTGTTGAACCATTCTTTATCACTTCCCTGCTGGAGAGGAACACTTCTCCATCAAAATGAGAACTGACTAAAGTTCTAATTGTTAGGAAAATTAATCCACAAACGCCAGAGGTTTAGGTCCAAAAAGGAGACAGAGGAGTCCCTTTACTTTATTCGAATAAAGGGAGAGGCCATGGGGCATTTCCCCTGGGATCTCTCAAATTTTTGGAGGACGCAGCCTCCTATTTATCCTAATTTCCCGGCCGCATTTCCCTCTCTCTTTCCCCATTGGCTGAGGTACTTGAGAGGTACAGACTTCCCGGAATGCCTAATACCTAAGATTCCCCTTTAATGTATAACCCCTCTTTTAATTTTTAATTCTTATGGAATTTATGGGTTTTCCCCATTGTTTCTTTCATCTTTCAATATCCAATTTCATTTATCAGCAAACCTACAGTTTGTTTGTAAAGGCAAATGTCTTCTCCTCCATTCATCAATCAGTGGAATCCTTTCCATTGTTTCTTTTATCTCTCCATGCTAGTTCTGTCTACTACCAGACTCACTGCTTGTTTGTAAAGACAAATCTGTCATTCCTCTCATTAATAAGTCCTGTACTAGCTGCTAGGCTAGTTTAATATTCACTAGAAGATNCTCCAAAGACTGTCTTCAAAACATTTATATTCACTTCTTGAGTGGGGGCTTCAGAGGGAAATCTAGCCATGGTCACACATACTCTGCAGATATGACTGTTGAACCATTCTTTATCACTTCCCTGCTGGAGAGGAACACTTCTCCATCAAAATGAGAACTGACTAAAGTTCTAATTGTTAGGAAAATTAATCCACAAACGCCAGAGGTTTATGTCCAAAAAGGAGACAGAGGAGTCCCTTTACTTTATTCGAATAAAGGGAGAGGCCATGGGGCATTTCCCCTGGGATCTCTCAAATTTTTGGAGGACACAGCCTCCCATTTATCCTAATTTCCCGGCCGCATTTCCCTCTCTCTTTCCCCATTGGCTGAGGTACTTGAGAGGTACAGACTTCATGGAACGCCTAATACCTAAGATTCCCCTTTAATGTATAACCCCTCTTTTAATTTTTAATTCTTATGGAATTTATGGGTTTTCCCCATTGTTTCTTTCATCTTTCAATATCCAATTTCATTTATCAGCAAACCTACAGTTTGTTTGTAAAGGCAAATGTCTTCTCCTCCATTCATCAATCAGTGGAATCCTTTCCATTGTTTCTTTTATCTCTCCATGCTAGTTCTGTCTACTACCAGACTCACTGCTTGTTTGTAAAGACAAATCTGTCATTCCTCTCATTAATAAGTCCTGTACTAGCTGCTAGGCTAGTTTAATATTCACTACAAGATCCTGAGATTAGCTCAGCTGCTTAGATCATGGTGCTAATAACACCAAAAGTGGATTTGATCTCAATAAGGGCCATTCACTTTAGATGATTCACTTGATGATCCTTGTGGGTCCCTTCCAACTCAGAATATTCTGTGACTCTGAAGTTTAACCTGCCCTAGCTTACTCTGCTGTGAGGTAGACAAAAAGACCTCGTATTTCATCCACCTGGGGGAGCAATCACTTCTAAAATCATCACAGGTATTCCAGCAGGAGTCATGAGTCTCCAACCTAAACTCAGTGCAAGTGCATAGCACAAAGTTTATGCCCCACAGCATCTGTTTGCTGACAAAATTTAGTCCATGTAATGCTGAAAAAAAGAGAATAATGAGGAAAACACATGTGCTTCTGTATTTCAGTAGTTGTCAAACCTTAGGGCTGGAGACCAATAGATGAACAAAGTAATCTCCACTCTTTATTAATATTAGTGTTCCCTACAGTGTCTCTCTGCTACAGGAGAAGGCCAGCTTGTTTCTCCTCTCCTGTGAATCTGAATCCTGAAAATGCATGAAAAAAAAAACAATAAAGGCAATTCAAACATGAATTAAGTCACGCTTAGTAAAAAAAGTGTCCAAGATTTACATGGACAAAAAAAGTCAGACACAAGGAAAGCATTACGATGTGGCACACAGACAGGCATGTCTCTCTCTGAGTTTCATCTCAAAATAATTTGGCTTTAGTATTCTTAAAAAACAGGTGTTATTGTGTAATACTGAATCAGACATGCAGAGCTGTGACAGACAAGGAAATAAGCCAGCAATCCAACCGGGAATTTTTGCTATTTTATTTCATCAGACAGAGCCACCAATGTGTCTGCTATCTGTCTATGGCAGTCATGGAAACAGGCACTGTAAGTATTACGTGATCTTCCTTCAGCTTCCCTATGTGCACTGCTGGGAAAGGAGCTATGAAACAACTGGAAACACTCTTAACTCTTAGTATTCCAATTCTTTCTTCATGAAAATGGTTCAAAACCTGAAATCTTGTTTCAATCTATTCTAGCTATCAGATGCCCTGTTTTTTTTAGGGCAGCTTTTGAACTGAGTCATGACTTGTAGGAAAACCATGGTGCAAAGACTGTTCCCCAGCCACCTTTAGAAAGCTGTCACTGTGGTTCAGACATAGCAAAGGACTAATACCATTTCAGGCAAGTATAAGAAGAGTATAAGGGAGAGGAGAACAGAAACCCACTTTCTTTTCTTCATCTCAAGTCACAGCATTTAATGGTGTCAGTAGTGCTCAAGCCCTTCACACAAGTTGTTCCATGACAAAGAAAGAAACCCAGGAGGTAAAACCCCATGCAGCCATCATACCTGTGATCCTTTTCCCTTGGCAGGCACATCTGGATTTAGACAGTGTATGAGCCATCCCAAGGAGACCTCAACAAGAAGCGTTAATAACTCTTTTTTCCCCCACACTGGTTCATTAGAGATTTGCTGCCAGGTTTTTCATTTGGGACATTCTTGTAACACTTTGATAAAAGAAAATAATCACTAATGGGAGATAGTAATTATCTATTACAGAGATCACCAGAAAAGGAAGAAATTATAAAATGTCAGCTATGGCCTTGATATGAGCTCTGGTGTTCAATTTCTTCTCAGCCCTCATTTCTTTTAATTTGACTTACGGCAACTCATCTCTTCGTGGCCTTCTATAATTCCTGTTCCTTTGCATCCAAAAGGCATATAATAAACCTCAGAACTGTGTCAGGCTTTTTCCCAATGAACAATAGCCAAATAAAAAAATAAGAAAAAAACAACTAATTGCCAACTTTTTAAAGTCAGTTCATAACCTTACCCTCTGGCTTATCCTTTCAGCTCCAAACATCTCCTATTCATGTAAGGATCAAATAGAGAATGTTCTTCATTTTATACAATGTGTCTTCCTGGTCTTATTCCAACATGCATTTGTTGTCATCCTTGTAGAAATAGAACATGCAGCTGCTCATAATAAGAACATGATGCTTTAGCAGCAAAAAGCCTTGTAGGGCTCATATGTCTCTGTTCCTTCTAGTCTTAGTCTCTTCCTTTCATCCTTGGCATAAGAACACAGGTAATATTGCTGTTTGAAGGAGAATATAACCTTATCTTTTCAAACCTGAGGTTAATGCCTTGAGAAGTTTTTCCTTGCAGCTGTCTCGATGAATGGATGCTTGACACTCTCCAGAGGACTGGTCTGCTGGTGACGGGACAGACCTGTGCTCTTCCCCACCTCCCGGAAGCCAGTGAATGAAAACAGTGCAAGGATTTGGATCTTTAAGCAGCACGCTCTAACTCTGAACCCTGAGAATAATGATGAAGTTTAAATGCCAAAGCTCTCACAGCCTCATACCTATGACATCATGAGCTAAACTGCATTAAATGTTAAACTGCACGTTAAACTGCGTTAGTGCTTCTGTGTCTCTCATGGCCAAAGCCAGCACTGATCTAAGACTCAGCAATTGTTCAGGGGACACCCATGCCCAGACTTTCAAAGTGTGCTAAACTCTTTGAAATATCTGGTTCCATTTACATCAAAAAGGAGATCTGGCTTCTTAATGTGCGTATGATAATGAGACTAAAGAAAGTCTAATGAAATCCATGCTGGGATATTTCATTATCTTGCAGGCAATAAAGCCATCAAAACAAAGCCATTCATTTTATTTCCTATTAGAGAAGAAAACAAGTGATCTATATCATTTAGATTATCTCACTGTCCTCCCTGGTCAAAAATGATAGCAGCACAATGAACATTAAAAAAAGCAATGTATATTATTCACTTATTTGTTTCCTCACTAAGAAAGCAGTGCCCTAGAAGGAAAAATAAGCTTGAGGGCTCAGCTGCATAAAAATTGTCTATTTTACAGCTCATTGCATTGTTAAGTAACATTATAGTGTAATTTGGCCTTTGGGATATAGTTTTACATAGGGTAGACTAGCATTTGCAGATTTTTTTTTAATATCCTTTTTCCCCAAATGCGTTACACAGAACCAAATTCAATATTTGGAGTTTACAATCTGCACTAAATGGAAATGACTATGAGCATACACAACAGTAGGCTGCTTCTGAACTCCAATTCTGCAAACATGATTGTTTCTAAAGTGATATATTAAACACTTCAGAATGGCTCATCTCTATTGTCTGTCTCATTAAAACAGATTATAAGGTATTTACAATAAGAGCTCTGTCACATTGACTTGCCATAAGGCTGTGATCATAACAAGCGATTTGGGATGTTAAAAAAATACAACGATAATAAAAATTTTTGCCCTGTTTCATAAGAAAAAAAATTATTTGTTTGACTGCAGCATTTTCCCCCATCTCTTCCTCAGTCTATCAGTTCTCATAACTTTCAGGATATTTTCAAACAAATGCAACAAAGAAGCATGGGTGTCAGAAACGTGAAGTTCCTCCAAACTTCGTGGAAGTAGGCTAGAAATACATGGGTAAAAGGCAGTTATTACTGCCAACAGACACAAAGGAATCGGGCAAGTGCATCAGCTAGGTGCAGGCTGAGCTGATCTACACTGCTACACAGGCAAGCCTTGGCAGAAGCACTTCTGGCTTGAAGTCACGGGCAACTGCCCTGGGGCTGCCCTCATATCTGATGGTAATGAGAATGCTCAAACAGGGCACACCGTGCTCCAAAGTGCACCTATTCTACAGCTGTCTAAAACAACTGGGACAAATTAAAAGAGTACTCCAGCTGGTGCAATGTTTATTAGATGTGACATGCTTAAGCAGCAGAAGAAAATATACTAAGGAGATATTTTGCCAGGTTTTACGTTCCTGCTCCTTCTCTGCTTTCCATAGTACTTACCGCAACACAAATTATATACATGCAACTTCTATTCTTGCTTTATTCTTCCATATAAATATCTGATTAGATATCAACTGTATTGCACTAATAATACATACCAGCTTGTAAGGACTTGTTTTTCAGGTCACTCTCTAAAAAAGGCTTAGCCCTGTCCAAGGGGAGTGAGAACCTGTGGCCAACCATCAGATCCTTACATGGGAAATGTGTCTGTTCCTAGACAGATAGCTCTCAGCTTTCTAAGTTTAAAACAGAGAGGACAGGGGGATCTTTACCACAGCAGATTCCCCATCGGTTGCATGTTAAAGACACTCAGTATATTCCGTGTTTAATGAAGATTACTCTAGAAGTAGACAAAGGCAACTGTGCAGTAGGTTTATCCAGTATTTGGACTCAACAAGGCTAAGATATAAACATCTAGGGAATGCTTTTTCACAGTTTCCATCTAGGGAATGCCTCTTCACAGTTTCCATGGCATTTTTATTTCAATTAAGCCAGAATGAGAATCTAGTCTCCTTGGCTGTGGGAAGTAAACAGAAGCCAAAATATATTGCTTAGAGGCAGCAACTGAAATCAAAGCGAAATTCAGAAGAATGTGTCATTATTATATTGCCCATTTCTAGATGACTAAAGAAAACAACATATAGAAAAAGCAGAAGCACGCATTTTTCTTTCAGAGTGGATTCTCCTACAAATAAATAGCAAAAAATCCCGTTGGCAGTAGGGACCGTGTGAAACTAAGAATGTTCCAGGTTCTCTCTAACAAGATATTGCCTTATAAAGAATTGGCATTAATATTATTAATATTGCCATATAAAGAATATGACTAGCACACATAATTTTTTTAAAAGCTCACTTGTAATCAGATTTTTTATTTAGTAGAAGAAATTAAAACTAGGAACAAAATTGTGGTGTTTCATTTCATGAGAAGAGGGGAAATTCTGGATTATGTTCTGGGACTGGATTCTTACTAAACAAATGCATTATTAAATAATTATTTATTCAGGCAACTGAAATGGTTATCCTGTGGAAGCACCTCAGTACTGTATTATTAAATAGATAGAATAAATATATAGGATGTCTTTCTCCAAAGCTGGACTTCCATTCACCATAATATACAAATATTTACTTGTAGTTTGGCAGTAGAAGATCCTTTGTGGTAATTTAGCTTTAAAGCAATTAAGTTCTTAATGCACTGTAGCATAAATTTTCCCTACCATTTTCAGCTCAGCTGAAAAGAGAGCACTAAATGTTGTCTTTGGGCAACTAACCAGGATTAGGAGAGAGATGAAGTATTCTATAAAGGGCTGGCTGACATTTTGCTATTGCTAGATGTCCGGTGGAAAGTCAACAGAGAGGAGGAGGCAGTCTAGGAGGTTCCTGTTGAAGATAATATAGCTGGTAAGCAAATGTCCTGCTAGACCTGTTGTGTAAGAACAGATAGTGGGAGATGTGGTGGTCAGAGGCCATTTTGGGCATAGTAACCACGAAATCAGAGTTTTCAATTCTTGGTGAAGTAAAGAAGAGGATCAACAAAACCTCTGCTTTAGACTTCCAGAGGGCAGGCTTTGGCCTGTTCATGGCACTGGTTCATAGAGCCCCTCGGAAAAGAGTCCTTAAAAATAAAGGGGTCTTGGAAAGCTAGACATACTTTAAAAAGGAAATCTTAAAGGCATAGGAACAGGTTGTCCCTATGTGCAGAAAGATAAGCTGGCGGGGAAGACAACTAGTCTGGGTGAACAGGAAGCTTTTCCTGGAACTCAGGGGAAGAAAAAGAGAGCTCATGATATTTGGAAGAAGGGGCAGGCAACTCAAGATGTGTGGCATTATGATTTTTAATATCCTTAGTTATTATTAGTCTCGAGGACTTAACTAAAGACTTTTATTAATTTTTACATCTATATATCTTGCACGCCACATACACATACACAGTTAATGTCCAGGGTTCTTTATCATAGCTCTCTCTCTCATAGTTCTCTCATGGTTCTCTCATGGTTGTCTCTCTGTCTTTTCTCAGTTCTCTCTCTGGATCTTTCTAAGAACATGCACATACATGGAAATCCATAACTAAGCAACAAAATAGTAAAGTTTGGTTGGGTGGACAAGCTTTGCCCAAAGTGGGTCACTTTTGTTACCACTTGCAAAGGCCTGGCTCCTACCTTGATTACAGCTATCTCAGAGTCATCGTTGGCCAAGTCTATTCATTTGTTAATAGAACTTAACGACCTTACCCCAACAAAGATGTACAAGGCTGTTGTTGGGTCATATAGAGAGGAAATTAGAAAGGCAAAAGCTCAGATAGAACTCAATCAGGCCACCGCTGTGAAAGATAATAGAAGGTGGTTTTATAAATACATTAACAAAAAGAGGGCCAAGGACAATCTCCATCCTTTATTGGATGTGGAGGAGNGACTGAGGGCTGGGCCCAGGGAGTGGTGGTGGTGAATGGTGCCACATCCAGTTGGTGGCCAGTCACCAGTGGGGTTCCCCAAGGCTCAGTATTGGGGCCAGTCCTGTTTAATGCCTTCATCAATGATCTGAACACAAGGATCAAGTGCACCCTCAGTCAGTTTGTAGATGACACCAGGTTAAGTGGGAGGGAGTACTGATCTGCTGGAGTGTAGAAAGGCTCTACAGAGGGACCTGGACAGGCTGGATCAATGGGCTGAGGCAAACAGTAAGAGGTTCAAAAATGCTGGGTCCTGCACTGACTTCATAACAACAACATGCAGTACTCCAGGCTTGGAGAAGAGTGTCTGACAAGCTGCCTGCTGGTGGAAAAGGGCCTGGAGGTGTTGATCAACAGTGGCACTGACTTCATAACAACAACACCAGGTGGCCAAGAACGCCAGTGGCATCCTGGCTTGTATCAGAAATAGTGTGGCCAGCAGGACCAGGGCAGTGATTGTCCCCCTGTACTCGGCACTGGCTGTAGCCCAGTACTGTGTCCAGTTTTGGGTCCATCACTATAAGACAGACATCNCAGTTTGTAGATGACACCAGGTTAAGTGGGAGGGAGTACTGATCTGCTGGAGTGTAGAAAGGCTCTACAGAGGGACCTGGACAGGCTGGATCAATGGGCTGAGGCAAACAGTAAGAGGTTCAAAAATGCTGGGTCCTGCACTGACTTCATAACAACAACATGCAGTACTCCAGGCTTGGAGAAGAGTGTCTGACAAGCTGCCTGCTGGTGGAAAAGGACCTGGAGGTGTTGATCAACAGTGGCTAACATGAGCCAGCAGTGTGTCCAGGTGGCCAAGAACGCCAGTGGCATCCTGGCTTGTATTAGAAATAGTGTGGCCAGCAGGACCAGGGCAGTGAGTGTCCCCCTGTACTCGGCACTGGCTGTAGCCCAAGGACTGTGTCCAGTTTTGGGTCCATCACTATAAGACAGACATCGAGGTGCCGCAGCGAGTCCAGAGAAGGGCAATGGAGCTGCTCCAGCACCGGGAATCCCTTCTCCCCCTCCTTCACCGATCTTGATGTCTGCAGCATTGGCTCTCTCAGATGTGCATGAAGCTTCTGCCAACTTCTCACAGAAGCCACCCCTGTAGCCATTCTGTATCAAAACTTTTCCTTACAAATCCAATACACACAAGTGAGAAAGTGATGATTGATATATTTATGCTTTTTTTATATACTTCTGTACCTGAGAACCTTTAAAAACCTGATTACTACTTTAAAGAATAAAAACCAGGTAACAGAGCATCATACCCTAAAGAAGAAAGAGAGAAACACAGCAGAAAAATGCTGCTAAATAGTTACTGGAATGTTGTCAGAGCAAGGATAAAGTGAGGCAGGATTTGTGGGAAGAAGCAGTGTTTTTGTTAGATCAAGAGATATTGTAGGGAAAACCAAATTAAATTTCAGGTAAATAAGCTCTTTGTCAGATGACACAAAAGCTTGTCAAAACCCTTCTAAATAAATATTTGCATTTCATGAAAACTATTCCATCTGCCTTCAAGTTTGCTTCTCCTCTCTAACTTCATAGCCAAAGTGTTAACCCATGTGTCAAAGAGTCAACAAAGCAGAAAGTATTAGTTCATACAGCAGCAGACATTGGTTCTTTTATCAGGTTCATGTTCCTGAACACTACAGCAAATATTACCAGAACTTTTTAAGTCTTTACAGTAGAAACAAAAATGACAAAAATGAGCAGCTTTGTAAATTAAGGCTCCTTACTGTTCAAGAACAAAGCAAGCAGGCTGGGTAACAGTGTTTTACCTTTTTCACGCTCACATATTTCTTTGCCTCACACAAAAAGATGATCAACAGATATTGAACATTATCTTGGAAAAAGCAGTTTCAGAGGACTGTCAATGACATGTTTGATTTTGTATCTAGATTTTTATTTTATACAGTCATATTTTAATCTATGCTCTTAACTAAACTTTTACACTTGCATCACTGCAACATTAAATACGAAACACACATAAACATGAACTTTGTGTGATTCCTCTGACCTGCTCTAGTAAGCTTTCTGCCAAAAGTCTCAACTAGGACAATCCCAGGAGTTCTTCTACACACTTCTCAAATTAACAAGCAATCATGTCTGTTCCCCAGTGAACTCAGAGTTGCATTACCCTGAGTAAAAAGCAGATCATTACAAGTATAATCTCATCCCTAATTCACTTAGTTATGTGAGAAGCAATTCATGCCTCTTGGGAGGTCTGATTCTCCCCTGCTCACATGCTATCCAACTTCACATAGCTAGGAGAGCTTTGTATCTTCAGTGAGCTGAAGATAAATGTTTGTTTGTCAAAATCTTTCTTTCTTAAAGTTTGTGTAAAACTGAAAAGAGATGCTCCCAAGACTGGTATCCCTGTAAGTCTGTATACACAAGTCTGACAATAATAATAATGTTAGCAGTAAGACAGTGTACACAGACACAACTCTAAATTGAGAACATGCTTTATACTCAACTATAAACTAGCACTGACCGAGCTTTGTAAAAGATGTCACATTATGCTCACAAGACTAAACACAGGGGAAAGTACATTAGCCAACCACAAGCCTTACAAGTTAATGTTTTGACTGTTCAAACTTTGGATGCCTTTTCAATTTCTCAAACCTTGAGACTCAATCAAGGCATATTATTAGGCAGGTATGTTAACAAGAGTTCAAGCTCTTCCAGGCATTGGAACTATACTGAGAACAATTTTCTTTTATGTATACCAGCTTCCTTCTATTCCTCTTTGGAACTAACTAAATTAAAACCTGGGGTAGGACAGATGAATGACTAGCAAATGCAGCAGAGTAAAAGACAATAAGCTAGTGCCTGAGGCTGGCACAAGCAAAAGCTGGCACAGGCTCTTATGTGCCAGCAGGGATAATAACCGGATGGAAAAAGCAATGATGCAACATGTTTCAGATATAGGAGAGAGAAAAGAGGGGAACTCCTGTCACTCCTTCCTGTTCAGTCTGTGCCACTGCAGAGACCAGGGTTCAAGACATTTTTGGCCAAAAAGAGAAAGCCTATTTATTATGGTGCTGGTTTAACAAATAGGAGTCCTGTGCTCTGACTCCTTCGCCAATGACTGTTTCTGTCTTTTGTTCTCAAATTCATACACAGTTTAAAGACATGGGCTCAGGTGCTCTCCCTCCCTCACAAGGAACTGCCTGTTGCCTCACCTACAGAATCATATCCTTGCTGTTTCTCCATCACAGGATCAGTGAGGGTTTTTGCAGATTGCCCTAATGTTATGACAGCAATGAACATGGGTGCTGAGATCTGGCTTTAACCTTGTGAATTGAGCAGCCCCCAAAAGAGAGGGACCCTAGCTGCCTCTGAAACTCAGGAGGAAATTAGTCATGTTTCCTACATCCTGGGAGAATGCTCTGGGAAATGGACTATTTTTTTGATGAGCAAGGCAGGCACACTACATGGTAACACAACAGCAGATTCTGCTGCTGCCACATGGAGCTGGTCCAAGACACTCAGAGATGCTCACCTGAGCACCCACACTGGAGAGACAATGGGACAGGGTCCTGCTGGGCTTTGGCAAGCAAGAGATGCAAAATTTGAGGCTTTGACTAATACAAAGATGGGTTTGAGGCTCTAGGGTGTACCGGGTCTATCCGAGCCCCAGCAGCCTTAGCAGTGCTAGGAGATAACACTCCACTGTTTTGACTGCTGTGAGGGAGAGGCAGAGGGGACACGAGCAGGTCAGGTGACCCAGACTGCCCAAAGGGATATTCCAGACCATATGACGTCAGCTCAGATATAAAAGAACAGCAGGGGTGGGGCCACGGGGTTGTCTCCGATGGCTGCCTGCTGAAGGGACAACCAACGTGTAGGGCCCTGCTTCTCAGGACGCGACCTGGCCTCATGGAATGGGAAGTAGAGATTAGATTCTCCTTTGCTTTGCTTCCTGCACACGCATAATTTTTTTTTCGCATGTATTAAACTACCTTGTCTTAACACCCACGAGTTTGTCATCTTATTGGTAAAGGGAAGGGGCGAGAGACTGTCTGGGTACTTGGTGCCCAGCCAGGGTCAACCTGTCACATAGGGAACTATGCATTTTGTACTCTGGGGTAGCTTCAGCTGACCAGGGGTGAGTCTCCCCCAAAATAGGGAGCCAGCTACCTACAGCTGATTAATAATGATGAGCTAATGGTAGTGACTAATTCCTGCTTCAGCACCTAAACATCAGGAGTAGAATTATCTGACCAAACATAGGTATCTGAGCCATTTGGGCCAGACTCTTCTTTAAGGTTCACATTAAGAAAGAAGTATTATTCATCTGATCTACTAAGGATGACCAAAAAGCACGTGGTGTTTCTGCTGAGTACAAAAGAAGCCTGTGGTTTCACTCACATATAGGCATCAACATTTAGCTAAGCTGATACTGCACAGGTACTTATATAAGCATGGTCCACCTGTTTTAAAACAAGGACTATATGTGATGCTGCATTTTGCATAATGTTCTTTACCAAGCTCAAAGAGGATCCAGATCAGGCCATTCAGGGTGACTCAAGGACAGGTGTCATCTGGTTTCTGGTCTTAAATAGGAGCATGTTCCCAGCAACTCAGAGCACGGTGTCTATGCTGAAGCTTGAGGGAGCATTCAGTAAAAAAACCCCAAAAAACCCTGATAGGAAGGTGAATACAATACGTATATAGGAGAGGAACCATTTTTGTGTCATAGGAGGAACACTTTGGTTTAACAACTTTCTATTGGCACACACACTCTAGATGCACATTGGAGGCACCACAGCAATGTGTTTCCCCAGTTGGCTTCAGACCTGAATCATACCAGCTTTTGGAATGGATCTTCAGTTTTATTTCCTCCTGAAGGATCTGAGGTCTAGTGCACAGCAGCTGCTGTGGGAAAACAAAAACATGTAGTAAATGGAGAGGGTTTGCTCCAAAACTACACTATTTCTCCAAATTGATAGTTTATACTTAGACAATGAGGAGCATGTTCCAAAGGTAGCAAAAGCGATATTCAAGCTAAAAGACACCTAAAACATACTTTTATTTCTCAGACTGACTCTGAATTCCAGGGTTTATAGAAGCTGTTATTTGTTGAGGTTATGTTATGCAAAAGCTCAGAACAGATTATCCTAAATATTTCTTTAAATATAAGGGGTTTTGGACTATGCTTTATTCCAAGCTTTGGGTCAAGTCGTAGGTTATTCAAACTATGCTACTGTTAACTTCACAAGCAGCTTCCAACTGTTAAGTTTCTTAAATTATTAATAGAGAGCTCATAGAGGTAGAAAAAAATAGACTTACCTTTCCAGGAGCACCCCTGAAACACAGAATGCCCACTTTGGGCAAAGCTGGTTTTCTAGGCTCTGATCCAAATCTGTGAGAGCATATTACCAGGAGCCCAGTAAAGTAACTCATTTCCTAAAATGAACTAGGATGTTACAAGCAGAGAAATATTCCATATACAAACAAACCATCAAAGTGTAAATACTAAAGTACACAGCTTTAACAAGATGAAAGACAGTTTAATAGACATTACTCTAGCAGTAGGTCAGCTAAGTAGAGCAGGCTGTTAAATTCTGCAATTCATTAGGTATTGCTCACTAGGAGCAAGGAACCAGACAGTACTAAAAATGATTCACTTGTATACAAATAAAGAACAACAGAACTGGTCCACTTCTGTGTACCATGAAAAGTTAATTCACACTAAAAAAATAGTTAAAGAAAAAACAACCTTACAGATAAAATCAAGAGAATCAGCCAGAGATTGGAAAATCAACATTTCTGGAATTGCTACTCAGAGTGAATTTCCAAGAGACAACACAGACATTTTCTTTGGACATCTAATTGATGCTTATGTAAATATTCTGAGTCATTTCAGGGGAATTATACAAATATGAACCTCCTACACAGTAGAACATACGTATATTCTTTTCATCTAATTATTTTAGATGAGTCCTTACTTCATTTCACCTTGTTAGCACACGGTAGTTACCAATTCAGATACAGCTGAATACCTGAAAAATCTAGACAGTACTGAAAACCTGATAAAGGGAGAAATATCTAAGATACTAAGTTCAACGTCATCAGCAATATAAAGGCTGCAAATTGGGAAAATGTGTTAAATCCTTAAACAAAGCACCGACCATGTCAACAGGAAGGACAGGGTGGAGTAGTAAGAGGAAGAGTTTGTCTAGAAGTTATCATAGAGCTAACAGCTACCAATTCACTATGCTAGCAGGGAAAACCTAAGCACTACATGGGATAAAATGATGAAGAACAGAAATATACAAGTTTTATGTAGATGTCCCAGTGAAGAAGCCTCCTCCTACTTGTGTGCAAGGATGAGGTGTTACAGAAATGATTATATAATTTGTTTACTTCCCCTGTCATGTTGCAGTGAGTCTCCACAGAATATCAGAAGAGGCCACGTGCTCTTCCAAGAGAAATGTTGTTCTGATTCCCTCCTATCTCTGCCTTGCTCCCTTTCTCAGCAGATTTTAGTCACCTCACGTATGCAAGCAGTGAAGCTGTGGGAAATGAGCTTCAGTCAGTCCCACAGTTTCTACACTTCATGCTGATCTGGCTTTGCTGCCAACTGTAGCTAACCCGGCTCAGAAGTCTTATATGCTGTAAACAAACTCCCTGCTGTCACTGATACAGAGTTTGGGGAGAAACTTTCACTTACACTGCTGTAACACAGCTTCCATGAGGAGCTTAGCTTAGGCCAGTAAATCACTTGCTCTTACACCTGACCCTTCCTTAATCTCCTCCATATCCTTATGGACAGCAAGCCCCTGCCCTTGTGATTGTTGCCAATCTGTCTTTTCTTTCCTGAAAACTTTCTTTAGCTTGGGCCTACAATTCCTGCTTACACAGGTTCTGGCAGAGAACTCAGTCTACTTTTAAGCTACTGCTCAAAACCTCCAGTGTCTTCTTGGCAAGCTCAGGCTTAGATGCCTGCAGATGAATTCAGGAGAAGCATGCCTGAGTCCCATGAATCCAGGGTGGCAGTAGGCCCTCTTTGGTACTCTGAATCAACAAAGTCACACTTTGCGGAATATTAATACGGCAACATTTCAGTGGCTTCAGAAAAACAGCAAGACAATGCAGGATCTGGCTCACCCTTCCACAAGTACTCCCAAATGAGGAATAGTCTGTTTGGCTGACCAAATCCTCCTCAGTATCTCAGGAAAACTTAGATATATTTATTCATTAGATCCATTAGATTCAGCCTCCGCAGGCATTACACTAGCACATGAAGGTTATCTTTCCAAGCTGCTGAATAAGTGAAAGAAAGCTCAACTTCAAAGTAGTATATGTTAAAATACATTAAGCAGGTGCCAAAGGACCTCACCCATAAAGCTTACAGTGAAACAGAAACCTATGCTGCTGAGATGCAGTACTTGACTACTCAGTAAGATACAGCTCTGCCCACAGTATCAGTTAAGTGCGATACCTACCGCACAGTCACATCCAAACCTGGATGCTGCTTCTCTCATTTAAAAACAAGCACAGCTTCTGGTCCAACTCAACCAAGCTACCAAACTTTCTATGAGGGGAAATATGAATGTACCTGGTGAATCAGCCCAGGACCACTTTCTGGGTGAGGTAGGCATAGAATTTAAATGTCATCCTCCAACACACCCACCTGATCTTCAGTCAGGTTTTCCCAGAGGGAACAGTTTAGCTATCTTTAGGCTGGTAAAATCTACAGGCTCAGAGAAGATGTCCAGGAACAGGTACATGATCATCCACTTTGGCAAAATACAGCACAGCCTTTTCCCAGAGTATCTAGCACTCTACCCTGGGCACCTTTGTTAAGAGTTAACATGCACTGGAAACCTTTCCCAGCAGGCAGACTGAACACAGGCCTCCTTTGGAGGCGAGTTTCACAGAATCACCCAATAGTTGACGTTGGCAGGGACAGCAGGGTCAGCTACAGCAAGTTGTTCAAGGTTGTGTCCAGTTGGGTTTCAGGTGTTTCCAGTGATGGAGACTCCATCACCTCTTTGGGCAACCTGTTCCAGTGTTCAACCACCTCCACCATAAAACCTCTCTCATATCTTTAATGAGTATCTTGTGTTTCAATTCCTGCCCATCTGCCTCTGTCACTAGGCACCACTAACAGTCTTTTTTATTCCCCTTGCATCAAGTATTTATAAATATTGAAAACATCTCACTTGAGCCATCTCTTCTCCATAATAAACATCACTTCTCTCAGCTTCTCGCCATACAGTGGATGCTTCACCTCCACAGTCCTTCACTGGACTCACTCCAGTATGTCCATGAAAGTTTAGCTGTATGGAAGCAATCTCAGCCACTACAGCTGAGGTCAAAAGAGACTACTGTCCCCTGTCCTAATTTACTATTACAGATGCAGCCCTCGAGCTTAAGCAACATTCAAGTGAGCCAACATAAGACAGAAAATACAGATCTAAGATCTTGCTGTGCTCCAGATATATTTTAAAGAGGAGTTTTAACCAGTGGTGCTGACCTAGACAGTTTAGTACATCAGGTTACCTGCTCAAAAGTTCATGCTTTCCAAGGAGGAAAAATGGATACAAGTTTATCAAGACATGGTCATGCAACATAAAGATGCAGATCAATGTTCTTGGAGTAAATATATCTATCTTTCTACAGCTCTTTCATTACATACCTCATTTGGAATGAAAACACCAAAGCAAACCCCTTTATTTCATTGTCATTCCTTACAAGAATCCAGATGACATTATTCACATGCAGATGAAAAAAAACAATTGTTAAAATTTGGTGTGTATCTCTGTATTAGCAAGGTCTTTCCTGTCCCATCACAGCAGTAACAAATACTGCTCTCTGCTGTATTAGGTGTAAATGTAAAAATGGAAGTGAATATATTTCTACTGAAGGTCGTCACTCAAACAAGATAAGAGGTCTGAATATTACAAAAAGATGCTTTGCATTCATCTTGCTTCAGAAAGATAAGGCAACCTGCAAACTCTTTCCTCTATCTATGTCAAGGAATATTCTTCAGGCTTTGGGCTGTGTTTAGACTATTTCTTCAGGCTTTGGACTGTGTTTAAGGTTTGTGTTTTTCACATCCTCCTCTTTCTTTAGTGAGAGAAGCCTCACCATAGGCTGCTTGTGACATCATTTCACAGAGTAGCTGAGGTTGGAAGGAGCCTCCACAGGTCATCTGACCTACCCCTGCTCTTCCAGCAGGGCCAGCCAGAGACAGCTGCCCAGGACCATTATCCACACAGCTTTTGAGTATCTCTAACAATGGAGACTCCACAACTTCCTGAAGCAATCTGTGCCAGGGCTCAGTCACCCTCATAGTGAAAAAGTGTTCCCTGAATGCTCAGATGGAGCCTATTCCAGTTTGGGTCCATTGCCTCTGGTCCTGTCACCGATGACTTCTGACAAAGCCTGGCTCTGTCCCCTTTGCACCTTCCCTTCAGGTATTTATACACATGGATGAGATCTCCCTCCTCAAACCTTCTGTACTTCAGGTTGAAGAGTCCCAGCTCTGGCAGACAGGTGCTCAGCCATCCCCAGGAAAGCAGTGTTTCATGTAACTGTGACATGGGAAGAAAACAGCTTAATCTCCAAACACACCTTAGCTTCCTCCTTCTGCCCCCAGGTTTTATTGCTGGGGGACTGTTTGACCAACCAAATCCTCTTCAGTATGATTTCATATGGTATGGGATATCCTTGTGGTCAATTAGGGTCAGCCATCCTGGCTGGATCCCCTCCCAACTTCTTGTGCACCCCCAGTCTGCTTGTTGGCAGGACAGCGTGAGGAACGGAGGCAGCCTTGACTCTGTGTTAAGCCAGGCTCAGCAGGAACTAAAACATCCCTGTTATCAACACTATTTCCAGCACAGATCCAAAACACAGCCCCATTATACCTGCTATGAAGAAAAAGCTCTACTCCTGCAAAGCTGGTACACCCTCATCCTTCCCTCACACAGGAGGGATGCTCCAGTTCTTTAATCACCGTAGTGGCCCTTCACTGGACTCCCTCCAGCTTGCCCATGTCTCCCCATACTGGGCAGCCCATAACTGGACACAGCACTCAGTGTGTGACCTCACCAGGACTACACAGAGAGGAAGGATCACCTCCAGCCTGCTGGCAACATTCATAAGGCAGCCCAGGATCTGGCTGGAAAAGGCTTTTTTGCCTTCTTCCATTTTGGTAGTAGCATGCTGTTGCTTCTGTCAGCTCAAATATGAGATGGATCCCTTGGTGCAGCACACTGCTTTGTGGGGCACAGTTAGATGGAAGAGGACTGGCAAGGGTGCTGGAAGACTAAGGTGTTCTTTCCAGCTACACTCCAGGTTGTATGTCTTTTTGTCCCCTCATTTTTTTTGGATAAAACACAGTTTCTCACAGACAACACAACTGGGACATAACTAAATGAAAAATTCCCTCCTTGACACCACAATTCACAATTGGCACTGTGATACTTTACTAGGTATCCAAACACTTCTGAATAACACCATTTATTGAAAGTATTTAGAAAATACACTTGCACATTACAGACAATTTTAGGAAACGCTTTACTTTTCACAAACCAGCGTCCAGTGTCTCTCTTCGGGGAAGACATACAGTGACATCAATTCTGTCAATAACTGCTATTTCTAAGGCACGCATTTGTAAGCTACTTTGGAAAAGTGCTGCCATAGCAATATATTATATTTAACTACCATTAAAGCTTCTTTTAGTGAAGAGATAAACTGGCTGTGTAACCTGAGATTTCCTAGAGCAATGCAAAGCTCTCAAACTTGCTGTTTTCCAAAGCTGTAATGAGGGTCATGGTGCTTTTTATTTTTGCGCAGATATTTAATTTTTGATGAATTAAAAAAGTCACTTGGCCCAAAACCAAAATGAAACACAACACTCAAAATTCAGAATTTTTCTTTATAGGAAAGTGTATTCCAGGCATCTGGAGCCTGTCAGTTACACAGCTCAGGCCCAGCTTCTGTGACAGGTCTGACGATGCTCCATCGCTAATGGGGATCCAGCCGTATACCCAGTACAGCACCTCCCACCTTCCTCTTCCGTCTCAGCAATTCAGGCTGCAGGCCTGGCTTTGCAGGCCTGTCTGCAGTTGTCATGCAGTGGAAGAACTTGTGATTTCTAAATTGAAACATATCATTGTATTCTGTTGGGGAATAAGTGCTGTGACAATGGAGTGGTCACCGGATGCAGGAAAATAAGGGTAAACCTTACTTAATTAGCTTTATACCCATTTACTGAAATTAACTGAGTGTTGTACACTTTCTCTCTTACAAAATACCAATACAAAACCACCCTCTAATATAACTTTGTAATTTTGTAGGTCAGTATTACATTTGGTATTATGAGATTTTCAGGAGAAACAGAACAAATGAACTTATGTGAAGTCAAATCACTTATAAGAGCAAAGTGAAAAAAGGTGTATCCAACATTAATTATTATAATAATCAGAAAGAGTTGCCATACAGCCAGGATTTTTCATCTGTACATATTGAACAGCAAAAAAAGTAAAAGAACCAAGCTTAATAAGGAAACAAACCTGAAACAGTTTTCTACTGCTCAAGAATAAGACAATTCTCCCTTAAATGTTTTAGTGCATTCCCTCTCATTCCCAAGAACTAAGGCATTTTGATTTCCTGTTCTAAGGCAAACTGAAACCAGTCAAATCCTTCTTCAAATCAAGAAGAGCTGTGAAATAGTGAATTAACACATATTCACCTGAGATCACTCTGAAATACAGGACAAGATCAATAATAATTAATAGTTAAGGTGCACAACCATTTTGTAACTTTTAAAGAGAAACAGTATTTATATAGAACAGTTTTTGCTACAGGACAGTAAAACTGTCATCTGTAATGAGAATTATTGAAAAAAGTATGAGAACTGTAAGCAGCTTACTCTTCTACTTCCTTCTATTCAATATTGTCCTGTTCCCAAGCTTCTGTAACATAAAAAGAGGGGAAGGAAGAATAAATGTAAAAAAACAATAATTAGAAACATTTCTTCTGTAACTCAGTTTATTTCATGCTTATGTAATTTTCACTCAAATCTGTTGACTGACTTCAAAGTAGTCGTATGATAAATATTAAAAGTAGATTCATTTCATCTGGTTCCAACAACATAGAGGAAAACCACAAAGCTAAATATAGTCTACATGTGTACTCAGCTCTGATTAATGGGTAGAATTAACCACAAGATAAAAATAAATGTGCCAATCCTTCTTTTATATCTGCATTTAGTTATTTAATCCTTTCTAGAGTAATTCTGTTGAATATAACTGGTATTCACTAGTGACATGTTCAAACAAAATCAGCTTGACTACTGATAAACACTTAAAAGCATCATCAAAGTACATTAATCCAAGCACTGAACAAGTCACAACTGCAACAGGAAACAGAGAACTACCATTCATAAATGCCACTGAGGACTAAAGGGCTGTCCTATACTTTGTGCTGGTCTCAAGAAACAGAACCATTGTGATGTTTGGATGTGGGAAGGATCCAGGCAAAAGTGAAAAGGAAGATTTTGTCTACTTATTTTTTGGTTGTTTTAGGACATGTATCAGTACTGTAACTACATGTACCAGGTCATGAAATCATTTATGAAACATGAAATCATGTTCTCCACTCTCATGATCTCGGGATGGATTATTATTTTTAACATGTGGTACATGAGAGAGAAACAGAAATAAATTGAAAATCACAGAAGAAACCTGGGCTGTGGCTAAGGACTGAACTCCAATTTCTGGAATCTCATGCCAGGATTTTAATCAGGAGACCATCAGGCAGAAATGCATCATTCATGTGTAGTCCTAATTGTCTGTTTGGCACAGCTGCTTAATGACTATACCATGTGAGAGGAATAAAATCAGAGGGGGAAGTTTTGTCCTGCTTACAGAAGTGCTCAGAAATACTGAAAAGCATGAATCAGAGTGCCACACCAACCACAACTCCAATGCATCTGCATAGAGAAAATAGAGTAAGGCTAAGTTTCAAACCCAGATGCTGCAGAGATCAGGTGTGTTGTGACATATAACCTCCAAACTGAAAGGAAATCTATTACTACCGTGTTTACAGGTGAATAAAAAACCAATCTAACATTACCTTGGCAAAGCCTATGGCAAACAAAGCCACAATTTTATAAAACTTGTTTGTATCTCTATCACTCCACAGATTAAATCCAAGTATTTATGTTGGGATGTCTTTGTAGTATCAATGCATCAAATGCAATTAAAGGCGAATATTAATGCAAAATAAATTGTCATGTCTACATAGTGTACTCAAAGCCATTTCAACTTGTAAACTGAAGTAACAAAAAACCCCCCACAATTTAAAAATGTATTTTCAATGTATCTTCAAACAGTAACACAACTTGGTTTTATATAGCATCCTACATATAAGACATTCCCAAAACACTCATCAGACTTAAATATCACAACTGTGGCATTAAGCAGCAGAAGAGGAAAACAATTAAGTGCTACAGGCAAGAAAGAAGACATAAGCTCTCAAATGGGATTTGAAACAGAAGGGAGAATTAAATTAATTTTGTCTCCTGTTTTAAGTTTACAAGAAATAAGTACCATAAAGCAGTATCAAAACAATTCAGTTTACCTCAAGAGCATCATCCATTTCTGTGATCTCATATAATCATTTCAGCTTGTGTCAGGATTAGGAAACTCTTTTTCTGGAGAGCTGTCATCACTTAGGTCACTGTAGCTGTCACTGTTAGAAGCAATAAGCATTCAGCAAGATCTAAACAAAATATTTTATTTCAAACCCTCCAATCCAGGATGCATACGATCAACACTTTCCTCAAATGCTACCCATTTCCAGAAAACACCTTTAAGCTCACGCTTAAAACATGGTATTTTAGAACATCTTTTTCTAAAGGTATGGGCTTCAGTTTGGAGTTTAAGACCCAAAGAGAAAAAAGTTTTACCTGACAAATAGTATATTTGATTTCTTTTTGCTTAACTCCTAGACATTCATTCTACAGTTTGCTGGTGCTGTGTCTACAGTCATGATTAACAACATGGAGACTAACAGGTATTCAGAGCAAGAATACAAGGAATTTCTCCTTTACAATAATCATTGTTTTGACCAAAGAAAAAGTTAAGAAAACTTTGTTTACTCAGAATTCTTTAGTTCACAATTCTTGCTCTTCCAGTCAGAACATAAACCATTTTCATCACACCAAGCAATATCCTGACAGTTTTTCCTGAGGTTTTATCCCTTTCTGCTGTTTCCTGAGAAGCAGACTGGTTTTCACAGAGCAAACAGCCATGCAAGTGATTGTTTTTTAAGTGGCCAGAACACGGAAACAGTGTAAAACAGGAATCATCACAGTGACTGACAGAAAGAAGTGCCCACCAACCACATTTTCAGTCAGCTGTGATACCTGCTGGGTCTCCAGGTTTATCTTAATTCAAAGTGCCTCCTGCCTCAACCTCCCCTTACTATACTTCACTTCTGCATTCTGTTTTCATATACTTGAATTTCCCAAGATCAGAAGCCAGCAAAGGGAGCCCAGGGAACTGACAAGTACATTTGAGCAGCAGTAATTCTGGTCAGTCCCGTGACACTTCAGAGCACAGGGTATGGTTAACACAGTACAGAGGGGGGATCTCAGACCTCATTTGTGTGGGTACACCATGACAGCTTTGGGTACCAATTCTACGCCAGCCACTGCACACCTGTCCTGTCACATCTCACTCTTACCACATACACCTTCATCCTCCAGCCAGCAGGATCTCAGTTAGTCATGTTCCCCACCTCCAGGCACGATCTCCTACTGAGACATCAAGCACACAAGGAGCCCACGACTCAGCCTTACCAGCAGATCCCCAGGGACTGCCTGCTGGGTAATGTTTCAAGGGGAACTATGTAGCCTCACAGCTGGAGATCTTCCTTAGAGACTGCAATGTGGAACAGTGAACAAACTGCACTCCAGCTATACTAGCGCTTGCTATTGAGCACTGCTTTGTAGCCTGAATTTCACCATCTTTAATTTGAGGGAAAAGAAAAACCAAGAAAGAATAGATAGAAAACCAGCCATTTTAATAGACTGGGACAGGAAGAATGGCATCAGCAGTCATCTCATTTAATTGCCACCTCTGACTGTTAAAAAACCCCCCCCACAGTTCCATCAAATCATTGTATTAAATTTTGTACAAAATAGCATATATATATATTCTGGCTGTCCTAACATTAAGACTTTGCCTACAGCATTCTGCCCTTTCTTTGCACGACACACACACTGCTGTTGTGATTCTTATAAAGCGTGTCATATCAGGCCAGTATGAAATGCTCAATTTGATCATTTCACCAGCTGGCAATCAATTACGCAGTCCAAGTGAGGAAAGTGTTGTTAACAGTACCATCAAGCATGCCAGATGCACACAGACAAACACAACATCGCTGACGTTGTACTTACTTTTTTCTGAAAGTACCCATGGAAACATGGAACAAAAATTCAGTATTATTAAAACAGTTTCACATTTTCACGTCACAGCAAAACAGCAAATACCATTCACAGAACAGAGAGTAAATCTGTGATTGTAGAGAGCTGTGTAATCTTATGACCACCCAGATTTAAGCCCAAAGTCTTCAGAGAACTTTTTTTTTTAAATTAGCTCTGCTGCCCAGTGACAGGTCACAGCCCCAAAACATGCCAGAGCTTTGTGTACACACAGTATTGGAGTCAGATACTGAAGTAAAAATGCTCAGGGACCAATGAGGTGAGTAGAGAACTGCCCAGCTTCCTCTCGTGAAGGCAGCTAGGCACTGATCCCCAGCACTCTCATTCTAAGACCTCCCCCACTCAAGAACACAGGTTTTAGAGGCATTTGACCATAAAAGCAGTCACACAGCTCTGGATTCTTGTCATTTCCCTGACTTGCCACCTCAGCTTCTCAAGCCTGTTTCCAGTTTGCAGAAGCTGAGGGTCACTTGGCTAGCCACTAGCCCAGAGGCTAAAACACTCAGCTGATGACAATTTTGTTCCTGTTCCTATACTGCCCAATTTCAGTACAGGATTCGACACCACATCCCAGAGAAGGTCTCTCCTCATTGCATTCTTGACTTCTGCAGTAGCATCTCACACTTTCCCTTCCTTTAGGGCTGTTCTATTGGGTGTAAGTCAGTTTTATCTCTCACAAGCAGGCCACAGGGGAAAGAAAGGTAGGGACAATATCCAGGTAAGGACCACCCCTTTGGCTTTCAACTAAGGTAACTGTCAGTCTTCAGCTTCAGCTGCTTGAACGATACCTCTAAACACACCCAGAAACTGTGCCATCACATTAACAGTAACAACTTGGACTCCAAGGAAACCTGAAATTTGAGAGTTAAGCTGCCAGTGGACTTGAAACCCAACAGGGACTCATGAATCTCAGCATATCTATAACTTCAAACCAACACTGGTGTCCAGTTTGTGAGATTTACTCTGATGTGAATTGTATTCAATTCATGGGTGATCTAAAGAAAAACTTCAGGTGGTATTAACCTCAAATGAGTCATCTCCTCCCTTTGGAATAAATGTGGAAGAGTTGCTACACAGATACCAATGGAACCTCTGTGCTCACAGCTGAAAATATATGTAACTTTACCTAAATCTGCTGGCTATGAAAGTGGTGGTGGTGAGAAATCAAATAAGACCGGCTCTCCTTTAGGAAATGCTTTTTCACACTGAGCCAACCACTGAAAAAAACATGCTTGCATTTACATCAGGAAGTTTTCTCTCAGTTTGTGTACAAATTAATTATCATGGGCTGGAACCCGACACCCACCTCATTTGTTTGCAACAATTCTTACAACACTGTACTCCAACAGAAAAGTTACTGAGCAAATCTAAGGCCACCAGATACAAGATCTAACTCAAGCAGTTGCATTCCCTTTTTTTTTTATTTTCCTGGGGCTTGGATAGAATCTGGAGTATACAGAAGTGGCAAGAAAAAAAACATAACACAACTCAAGAGTATGCAATGACTAGTAAGTCACTTCAGTATTTAAGAAGAAATTTTATCATGGCACAGTAAAATACTACTAGCTGGTATTTCCTTTTGCAGTGAACTGCAATATATTCTTGACTTGAGCAAAGAAAACATCCTCTGTTGAGAAATTACATTGCAGTTCTGCTTTGAAGTTCACTTATCCTCAGATCCCTGTCTTCTCAAGATGTAAGCAATAAAAAGAGCTTTCCCCTTTATTATCAAATTAGTGCCCATTGCAGATCTTGCTCTTCTACTGAGAGAAGTGTCATCACCCCTCTGCTATGCATCAGTCTAAAGCATGGAAGGAAGCAAGATGAGAAGACTCCCTATTGGTATGGTATGGGAGCTTGGTATTGGTATGGCAGCTGACTGCTGGGGTCACATCACATGAAGCTGGAATGCATCACCTCAGCTGCCAAATCACTAGAATTAACTCAAGATCAATTTTAAGCCTATATTTTTCAAACAGTTGCTCGAAAGCACCATATTGCCTGCTTTAAATGTTCTTATTAAGAAACACAGGCAACCATAAAATGGGTACTCCTTGAACATGGTTTGTTTCACTTGGAAAACCCAGATCAGCATTATTTAGAAACAAAGTATTTGGCAGTTTCAGAGGAGCTTTTCTTTCACTTATTTTTAATGTACAATTGACAAAAACTCCTTTTCCAGAAATGTAAGCATTTTAACAGTTGTTACAGTAATGCCATACTCTGCAAAGACAGGAGCCAAGCTAAGAGCATCTCTTCCTGAGTGCAAATTAAAGAAAAATGTAATTAGATTTAATACAGGCCACGGTTGTTTAAAACAACTGTTCAGCTTTCAAGAACCCAGTAAAAGGAAATCTGTCAATTATTATCATTTATTTCCATCCCCAAAAAGTTGAATTATGAAAACTTTATTTAGAATACATGCATATTTGATTGTGCAGTGATTATAATTGCAGTCACCCTTATGTATATTTTCATGATCATCATACGGTCAACGAAATTATATATATCATTTATTAAGATGGCCATTCTTATACAATCCTACGCTTCCACAAAACATAATTTCATCAAGGAATTCCTCAGCATATACTCAAGACTCCCCAGTCCCAACCTGCCAGATGCCTGCACTCACACACCTGGACCTAGGATAACATTTTCTGAGGTAGTTACCACCAGTTTCTTACAATCCATGAAGAGTAACAGGCACTTGCAGCATATATATGACCCAGATAACAATCATGAGTTACTTGGCTCCTTAAAGTGCATTTTCACTTAACAACTACAGAAGAAGACTTGAGGACTAGCTCGGAAGGGTCTTCACTGTAAATATCTAACACTCAAATGACAAAATAACTGACATACCTAACCATTACCAAGTGCCACTACGGTTAAGAAAGGATTTCTTCTAAAACTTTTTCATAGTTTTCTCTAAGAGCTCTTAGGGTAACAACAGATCTTTGCTGCCCTGGCCATCCTCACCTGGGGCCTTCTTCAGTGGTGACTATCACTGGAGCCAGATTCCTTGCCTTCTTTGGAGAGACTGTGTTATTGACTCCTGCTGGTGAGGACACAATCCCTACCAGGACAGTTGCCATCCTTGGCTCCTGGATTGTCATCTTTTGCAAAGCAGCCCCTCCCTTGCTGCTCTTTTGACAGTCCTCAAATTACATTTCCTTCACTTTAATCTGGTATGTCTAGATTTGGCCAATGGCAGAAATATGATGCTGTGCCAGATGTGTTCTTGACTGCGAACAATGTATAGAGGACACCAGAGATAGCCCTGCCCATACCTCCCTTGTCTTTCATACACCAGAACATGTCACACAGGTTGTTTTCTGTTCTGTTCACAGGTGCTCACTCAAACTTTCCTCCATAATTGATTTGGGAGATAGCTGGACAATGCTAGTGCATTAAGCACCCTATCAGCAAATTTTCTGAGGTTTCTGGTGTTTTTTTTAATGCACCATACTTCTGTCCTCTGACCACTTTTGTTCCTTGTCTCTAAACACAACTCATAAGTCATCTTTTATTAATAATCTGCCCAGAACTCAACAGAGCACTCTGTGACTAGATGGTACTGGATTGGTGCCTCATATTAGCATACTCTCTAATGATTTCCAAATATTTCTTTTGGTAGTAGTCATAGTTGCTCACATAGGAATCCCTCCCACTTCCTACATTTTCTCCCATCTACTGGACATTTGTGTTTGAATTATTTATCTTTAGCTTCTTACCCTCTCCCTCCAAAGATGCCATTATATTCAGCACCAATTTCTAAATTCCCTACATACTACATATTTCTTTGTTCTGAATAGTGCCTTCAGCTCTTATTTAAATGACATTATTTGCAAATATAATTAATGCACTCTGGCTTCCTCTTGCAAGCCATTAATAAAGGTGCTGGTTGAGGAGAAAGAAATAAAGCCTGCTGATGCTAAACTTGTTTTAGAAAAAAACCGCAGCCAACAAACCCAAACTTGCAACATGGCTTTACTGTACATCAGTGATTTTGCAACCCCTATTACACCATTCCCAAAGATAAGCTAGCTTTTATTATTTTTTCCAAATGAAACTATGTAAGACTCAGTAAAAGCAAACAACATTACATGTGAAGTTCCCCTCTTCATCCACCAGTTTTCTATCAAAACTTTGTTTTCTCTTACAAAGCAGTGTGTTTGTGGATATTGTACACTTTGAGAGTTTCACATGGTTCTGGTTTTCTGTGTCCTTGAAAACGAAACACCTTTCTCACTGCCATATGAAATGGTGATTTCAGTATTTCCATGGAAAGAAGTGGAAAAGGTCATGACCTAAAACCATTAACAAGGAAATTAAGTGCATGGCTTTGTTTGATGGTTGGGCACTCGTGCCATAAAGCACGAGGCTGAAACCCCAAAGGCAACTTGGGTGCTCAACTACCACTTCAGGTAACTAAGTAATAGCTCATCATTGAGTCACTCTGATTCTTTGCTCAGTTCTTGACAGTACCTGTACACACCAAATTTTCTGGGAACTAAGTTTATCCCAGAGGATGCATTCATCTCAAACTAGGTATGCTCATGCCTGTGTCTGCCTATGTCCCTACCAGACTAGGCCTCACAGAATTTTAAGAGGTTTATTCACTTCTATTTATTTAGGGCACTCTTCTGAGAGTTGTAATGCACCTTTAAATTTACTACTAGCTTTGCGTAGAAGCTAGGGCTTCTGTCCAGGTGTCAGATGTTCTAAAATTGCACCCCAATTATGGGGTTGCTAAATGTTTTGGGGTAATGGTTTCCAGCTAATACCCCCATGCTGAAATACATATTTCCTTTTGTCTCAGGACTTAATAATTAACTCTCTTTAGTGTTTACAATACCCTTGCATAGCTAATCTGTTCAACTTGCTGGTCTCCACAAATTCTCTTTCAGATTACATCGTTGCTCTAGTCAACAGCATGACTACAACTCATGGAGGCAGTGCTGGATGAGGTGCATAAAATCCTCTCCCTGGTTTTGTTTCAGCCTTGCTATGACATGCCCTAGCTTTACAGCTCAGCGAAATTACTCGCATTCTGGGGTTTAAAGATTTACATTGGAAATCCTTTCCACTCAGCAGGTGGATATGTTAATATGAGTGGTGTGCTGTAATTAGCACTGCCATTCCCTCCTGAACATTCTCCTCTGACAAACACTCTTCTTTTAGCCTCCAAATGTTTTTCTATTTCAGTGCTCTTTCAGAAGACACAGGGGGCTTTGCTTGAGTGCTGTAACTGGCAAAATCTGTAATTTTATATAAAGTTTTGTGGCATGTGTTTTTGTCTTTGCTAAATGTTTAAGATTTGGTTGGAGTTTATTGAATGAACATAAAAAAAAAGAGTTGGGTATACTTTTTAACGATTAATTAAAAAAAGCCTAAGTATATACATTCAGTAATTGCTGAAAATTAAAGTCAAAGTTAGATAGCACAGTTGCTATAATGCTAAGGGATTTAAATTAGCAGGACACATGCAGATCACTCATCCAAAAAAAGTAATTTTTCTTTATCTCACAGAGATAAATAGGTTTACTTATGGGACAAAGCAGTATCGAGAAAGGATACTGAGACCTGGGAAACAAGATCGTATGAATCACAGGACCCACCAACAGGGAAAGACTGAACATTGCTGTGCTCGAAGATTCCTCTTTACCAAGCACCACAAAAATCTGACCTGTGTATTTCATCAGCACAGATTTTAAAAGGTAGCTAATGTTATGATCACTAAAAACAATTACAAGCTAAGGTACTACAGCTTCAATCAAGATGTACTTTGCAGATCAGAAATTCACTCTCTTTGTATGTCCATCATTGCAGAACTGGGCAGGGTGGACAAAGAAGAAATGCATTTTTAAAGTCAACTTATTTAGCCACAAAGGAGTAGGGTACCAAAACAGATTGGTCTNACACTCGGGGGAAAAAAAAAGCTCAACCCACAAAACCATTAAGTTTAGTGCCTTGTTTAAAAGAAAAGTCAAGACGCTAGAGTTGCATCCATTCAGTGCTTTTTTCAGTAATGTTATGATTTTTTTTTCATTTCTGTTATTGTGACCTAGGCTTCCTTCTAACCTCTTTATTACTGCTATTATAATTAAATTGTAACTGTTAATAATATCACTAAAATAACAGTTACTAGTTAACACTAGCTAAAAAACATTGCTACATTCAATAAACCAAAATCTCTGTGTCCAAGAGAATTAGGACAAAGAAATTTAGTTTAGCTGAACCACTGAGTTTTGATCTAGATCCAAACCCTTCTGTAAGTCTTAAAGATATCCCAGCTGTTTTGTTTCAGGCACGTCTCTGCAAGACAAGTATTTATTACTTAGCTACTGCAAAATAAAATCAGTGTTTTCTTTGTTGTTTCTATCATCAACCAAATACAATTGGGTAAGAGTTTCACTTCATCACTTCATCCTCTAGCA
This sequence comes from Calyptomena viridis, assembly GCA_013390005.1. NCBI lineage: Eukaryota > Metazoa > Chordata > Aves > Passeriformes > Eurylaimidae > Calyptomena > Calyptomena viridis. The sequence goes on along the minus strand of WEIV01018668.1, from coordinate 314,268 downwards.
AATCTCTTTCCCTATGAAGCTACTATTGTCAATGGAAGTCAACACAGGAGGTCACTAACCTCATGTGAATTTACTAAAGGTGTTTTTACTTCTTTCTGATTGTAATGCAGGGTTCTGCCTTCAGCCCTCATAGCCTCTGAAAAGCAAGAACTCAGGAACTGTGCTTCCTACTTACAGGTTATTTTACACCAGGGTTTATGACAGGCAAGCACAGAAACAAGTATATCAATACATGAAGAACTCCTCTTCCTCTTCTGGACTTCTGAATTGAAGGATGGGACAGTCCCTCCAAAAATGTGACTGTCAAACTGCAGGCAAATAACAAAGATTACCTTGGAGACAGTTTGCATCCACGCTGCAGGTACGCACTGAGTGTCCCAGTTGCTGCTAGTAATAGTCCAAGGTATGGAGGTGAAGGTTTCATAGGTCTTGAGGAAAATTCTGGGTGGAACTGAACTCCCACAAAATATGGGTGATCTACAAGATAGATGTCAAAGAAAATTACACAATGCAGAAAGAAGAGGGTAGAAAAACCACAAGGAAAAAAGTTTATTGAAGATTTCAGACAGGTGTCCAGAAACCAGATCAGCATGTGTGAATCTAAGTGTGAGGAGGCAGGAAACCTAACTTTTTTCCACAAAAAGCTACAGACAACAGAAGCAGAAGGTTAGTAAGGAAAATTAAGGAAAATCATCCTGTGATTCATAAAAGTTGAATAATGAACCTGTATCAACATGTAAGGGGAGAGGGGAATGGGAACAGTCACAAAGTTTACAATTACCATGCTATTTTCATAGTATTTTGGTTTCCAGTATATATTTATGCATTTATAATCACAACAATACGCTGCTTCATCTTCTACCTTCAACTCTGTTTCTCACTCACAGCACCTTTTTACTACTGCTTCTGCTTCCCTTCTGCCTTCTTCAAAAGCATAAAAAAGAACATTTTTGTTCTCTTCCATGTTGAACACCTGTGCCTTCTCCGAATATTGCTTTAAAGGAGCTAACATTAACCACTTCTAGTGCCAGGACATTGAACAAAACTAACTACAGATCTCCCCTGGTTTGACATTTTCCAAAATAATCCCAAATATTCAAGGAATTTCTCTGCAGTACAGAGTAGGTGGTAACAAGAAATCAGTTTTTCTGCTACAAAGATAACTCTTCTTCTCTCTGCTATATCTTAAAGAGAACCTGGATCCTAGATTTATCTTGTAACTTCAATGACAAAGCACTAAAGAGTTTCAAAGCTTAGAAGTTTTGCCTAAGCCATTAGGTGTACTGCTATGTCCGTGCTTCCACTCCAACCCACCCTGCTCCTTACGATAACTGTTTTTCTTTAGTAAACAGTCTCCTTGGAGCCCATTGGAAAATAATTCCAGGTTTTACTGCTGCTTTTTGTCTTCTCACAGTAACATGAAATTTAAAAATTCTGCCTGATTTAGACGCTTTCTGTAGAAGTTGTTTCATGCAGGGCAATGAAAGTAGCTTCCCAACCCCAGCATGTGCAGGAACAAACCAACTCAAGAACACCCATGATCATTAGTAGTTTATGAATTCACATGTATCTTTTGCTCTCAGATTACTCTCTGTGGTGCAGTTGCTTGGCTTTCTAAGTAGGCGTCTACATTCCAAACCTGGTTCAAAATTACATCACTGTTCTTCAACATACCATGGAGTATACAAAACGAATTCTCAGAAGCATCATGCCATAACTAGCACTGCACAGGCTAATAATGTATTCTTACGATGAATTTTGTTTCTGTGTATGGAGTTTATCTTGACCAATGGCAATTAGGGGTCACATTAGAACAGAAGAGAAAAAAAAATTTTGTAGAGTAGCCTGCATCTTCAGGTGCCTAAACTCATCTAGCCAACAGTGACTTAAGAGTAAGGAGTCAACCAAATATACATGCAAAATCAAAAGGATGGTTTTAAAGAACTACTCTGTGTACCACTGAATATGCAGTGTAGCTCCTTTCTATTTCAGAATCTTGCAGAAAAGACATTGCCTTACTTATTAACGTAGTCCAAATCTACTAGGCTTCCAAAGTATGAAACACTCATCTCTCTGAATCGCTTCTGTGTAAGAAAGGAGTTTGCTTTCTATTTAATTTTCACACTGTTTTTCAATTATTCTAACCAGAGGGTAACTGAAAGAGACACAACATGATTGGAAGGCACCTTGGGAGGCCTCTAGTCCTACCTTCTGCTCAAAGCACGGACAAGTTCAAAGTTAATCAGGTTGCTGACAGCTTTGTCAATTCAAGTTTTGAAGGTCTCTACTGCAAGGATGAAGATTTCACAGCTTCTCTAGGTAACACAATCTAGTAATCCTTTGTACTTTGGCTATATCGTATGTATACACATTTCATATACTCAAGCAAACTGAACACATTAGTTATTAGGACTTGACAAAGAATATTTGAGGGTCCTTAGGGAGCAGGGGAATGTCATTGTGAAGCTGGGTTTTATCTTTAAAAAGACAAGGTGATCAAAAGAGGTCCCTGATGACTAGAAAAAGTCAGTCACCATGGCCTTCTCCAAGACAGAAAAGAAGGATCCAAGGAACAACAGAATAGTCAGTATAACCTCAGTTTATGGCAAGATTATGAAACAAATCCTCCTCCAAGGCATTTCCAGACACATGAAGGACAGGAATATAGTTTAGCACAACAAGCTTGAGAACAATCTGTCTTTGGATGCAGGGAAAGCAGTAGCTTTCCTTAATTCTGACTTTAACAAGGCTTATGACACGGTTTCCTAGCATACGAGTTGGCAGCTGTGGACTATGGGAAGACCACAAAATGGCCAAACTGCTGGGTTCAAAGAGTAGTGGTGAGTGGTTTGAACTCCAGGCAACAGCATACTTGGAGATACTTAAAATGTGACTGATATCACTTGACAACCTGACCAATATTTGAAGGTAGCCCTGTGCACAAACAGAGGGTTGGACTAGACCATCTCCCAAGCCACTCTGTGATCCCATGTAGTCAAATCCCTCTGAGCTAGAATTACAACCTTTTGGAAAAGGAGCATATTTGTCCCTTATAATCAAATAATGTGCCTGATAATCAGATACATGCACGACCCTTGCAAAGTCTGACTTTTCCTAACATACTCCCAATTTTCACCCATTGTAATACACAGACAGAGTCAGCAGTATTCCCAACATGATCTTGGCTGTTATGACAGCTAAATATTGTGCCTACATGTTGTTTAACAAGCTATGGTTTATACAGTTTTAACAAATGCAAAAAGCACTACAAACAAGACACTCACTCTCCAGTTCAATAATTTCCATTCTGTTCCCCTCTGTATCATGGCCAACAAACTTCAAACCTTTCTCTTCAAAGCAGTGAGTCAATTCTGGGTTCACCTGAAATATTGAAAGCAGTAACATTATTTTTGGATTTAGTAAACAGTAGTAGTTAATGGTAATTTTTTAGCATGCATACAAGAATAAAAAGAATTGAGAAAGAGTTGGGAACTTTTGCTTTCTTGTTTTAACAATTCTCCAGTATAAATTCATAGAAGTGTGCATGCCCATTAAATAAAGAGATGAATCAGTAATTTTACTATGCAACACTCAAAAGATTAAAGCCAGGGTCCCTTCTGCTTGCTCTCCTCCTGATTCTGAGCAGCTTGCATTCCACTATTTTCTGATGGCTCACTAGACTAGGTGTAGAAGACTGACCTCCTCTTTGAACACTGCATTTCAGTGGTTATGACACAAGTTATGGTTCAGCTCCTCCTTCAAACTGAGGAGCTCTGCAGTGAGCTGGCTCATTTCCTCGATGATGCTCAGTTAATATTCTAACTTTGAGCACGTTTACCACCATCACAATCTTCTCCCACCTTTTAAGGGAACATAACATTGTCCAAATCAGTGATAGCAAGCACACATCCCATAGTTCAGATCCCTCATGAGATACTGATGGAGTCAGGTCCCTTTTAAACTATCTCAGAGATAACTCTAGGAGTCCACCTTGTGTCCTTGAATGACAGTATTTTGAAAGTATTCAGATACCTTTTCTCAGATGTTTGCAAACACAGGAGTGGATACATACAAGGGACATATAGAACTGGATGGTAGGAAGCAAGTGATCTAAATTAGCCTCCAAGTTGTAGATGTCTAAAGTCTGCCTACATTTAGACCATTAAAGAATATGCACTACCTGAACATAATCTAAGCCTTTAAATAAGCCAAATTGGCCAACGCATTTAAGGATTATAAGCCTTTTAAGGATTATAAGCCTTTACTTTTTAAATATTTCACAAGAAGCCATGCCAGAAACCTCTAACATCATTCTCCGAGGTCATTTTACTAGGCACTGCATCTTCTCTAACCCAGAAACAGTACATGACATTATTCCCCTCTATAAAATGCTTCCAAGACCACTTATTCAATACTGTGTCTGGTCTCAGGCCCCTCAGTACAAGGAAGAGATCGAAAAAATGTTGAGAGTCCATAGGAGTCCAACCAGAATAGTTAGGGGCTGAACCACATGCAACATAGGAGGAGACACTGGATGAGCTGGATTTGTTCAGCCTGGAAAAGAGAAAGCCAAGAGTGGATCTCATGGCTGACTTCAACTATTTAATGGGACGATATAAAGAAGACTGAGACAGACTCTGCTCAGAGATGCACAGCAAATGACTGAGACAAAAAAGACAATCAGCTAAAGGAACTCTCCTGTTAAATACAAGGGAAAATAGGGTTCACAATGAAGTGGTTAAGGATTGGAACAAATTGTCAAAAGATGTCATGGGAACTCTCTCTTGAAAGAAATTGAAAACTAGACGCAACAAAATCCTGAGTGGCCTGATCTAATTTTAAAGCTGGCTCACTCCAAACAGGGAGCTGGACCAAAAAACTTAGGGAGGTTCCTTTTAACCTACATTATACCATCTAATCACTACTAAATTTTGGTTTATGCTTATGTAAGAAATCTCCCATTATCTTTTTTCTGTCTACCAAGAGAAACACACTCTGCTCAAGCTTTAACTTTTGAGCACAAAGTACATTAGCAGTGCTTACCTCATATCGGTGCCTATGTCGCTCCTCTACAAACATTTCATCACCATAAAGCTTCCCTGAATATACAACAAAAAATAAATTAATACTAATGTGTTGCTTTAATAGTTACAACTACTTCTTGTAATTTAAACCTCAAAAAAGTCATATGTAAAACATAACAAGACACTAGTTGTCTCACTCCAGCTTTCTGTCTTTCCCGAGTGATGACTAGTTTCTTTTAATTTAGTGTTACCTGAGTTTATTCAGGATTCGTATTCAACATTCCTTGACCAGAAATACCTTAGGTAGACTAGAATCTAAAGGACAGGCTTAAACTAATTTAAACTGTAAAGCTCAAAACAAAATTAAAAAATGTTTGAGCAAAAAAGCAATATAAAATCCCTTCAGGGTTTTACAACAGTTGTATACAAAAGGTGCAGGGAAGGAAGGCTTTTAGTAGCATCTGTTCCACTTTAATAGATTATGCATGGCAGCTGGCATAATACCTCCAAAGAACAAACAGAGAATATTGCTTTTCTCTGTTTTCCTGATCTCATTACCCAAATGACTCTTGCAGTCGCCTGTGCGTAATCTGGAACACTCCAGATTTCACAGCAACAAGTAAGTAAGGTATGCAGTAAACCACATTTTAATCATATCTCTCACAATCATGGCTCAAACTTGACTTTCAATTTACCCCAGGGTCATTAGGATTACTACCTTGCTAAGGGGTTGGTACAAGAACTAGACTGCCAAGAACATCTTCAAAAATTGTAAAATGATAATATTGCAATTTTACAAAGAGTGGTATATGTGTTAATTTTAAGGAACCATCTTTTCAAAACCATTATTTCCATTTAAGTTGTAAAGCATCAGAAAGAGAAATTAGATTTCTTGAGTAAACTAGCAGAGTTTTCTATGATTCTTTGATAAACACTGTCATCTAAACAATTCATAACATTGGTCAAGAGTTACAACACTTGTTAATTTTTATTAACTTTTTAAAGTGTTTAGGCCACAGTACAACTTATGTGCATATTTATATCACTACCTAGGCAAAGTATCACCCAAAAGCGAGACGATTAGCACAGGCATTCTTGAGAAAGGCACATTTTTCATTAAATCTGCATACGTATTACGCTTTGATCTCCTGCTGAAGTAGATGTCATTTTTAAAAGCTCAGAAGGATGCATTCCGCAAGTCCAACATAGCTAAGCACAGTTATAGCTCAGATCAATGTCAGGGGAAGGGCAATACAATATGACCATATTTAATCAATGGACAAGAAACTACTTTTTACACATTTTCAGCATCATTTATATTACTACTGTTGCCGCTGTTTAAAGGGGACAGTGGAAGTGAATTAAAATGAATTCAATATTAAATTTTCGAGACTCGTCTGAGTATAAAGAGAAAACGTTTATTAAAACAGAAAATAAAAACGTATGTTATATGTTAAGAACACTCTTATGTTAAAAACCCCCTTATCAAACAATATAAAAACCAGAAAATTAAACTAAGTATCCAACATAAAAAAAAAACAAACACCAATAGCCACCACACAGCAGAAAATAGTCCTTCTCCAAGCCTCACCACCCCAGTGATTTGTGAGCCAATGCAGTACCCAAAGCTAGTGCCGTGAAGGGAAAAGGAGAGGGGGTGGAGCAGGATAGTAGGCAGGGGAAAACAAAAGGATGGGGTGAGTTTCTTTGGCCAAACCAGAAGCCTGTGATGCAGGGAACGGGGTCCGAGTTGCAGTAGCGACCCTCTCAGGAGCTTCACATGGCTGAAAAGAAGGAATGGCTTCTGGGCTTCGGCATTTTTATATCTTTATATCTTTTTGTCCTGGCCCAGCATACTTTGCAGTCCACGCATGCGTGTAAGTCCTTTTTCCCATGCTTTTCCCACCCCGGGAGGGAGTAGCCCTGCGTCCCATTAGTCCATCTTCTCCCTCGCCTACTTCCGGTCCCAAACTGCGGGAAGTTTCTCCATATTTCACCATGTGCTCTGGTCCAAACATGGCAACTGCCCTCCCTCAACCTGGATACCCTGCACCACCCCGCCAACACAGCAGCAGCTGCCCAGGGGACGTGGCTGCAGGACCCACGCCACGGCCACGGCACTCCTGAGCGCCCAAGGGGATGGTGAGCGAGCCACTGTGTGCCAGCACCGCACCGTACACCGCGGCAGCCGGAATGGAACGGCTCGCCCTGTGAACCCCACCAGGCTGCGGGGCTAGGTGGCAGTGGTGGCAAGGAACATGTGGCAGTGTCCCCTGCGTGTGGGTGGCGGGGCCGGTGCGGTGCTGCCCACACCGCAGCAGGGACAGGGCAGTGCCAGCTGTGCAGGGAAGGGGCAGCACCAGCCGTGCAGTTCCCCCCATCCTGGGAAACACGGCGCTGCACAGGGATGGCAACCACACTGCCCACGGGGAGCAAGGCTGCTGCAGGACAATCGCGCCCCCGCAAGAACGCCACGCCAGCACGGGGCGGGTGGTGAGCTAGAAATGGGGAGCTGGGGGTCGGCCCCACACGATCAGCAGCAATGGGGTATCTCCCTCCCTGCCATGGCAGAGGGGTCGGGCTGCAGCAGGACGCTCGGGGGGAGAAAAGGACCCTTCCCCCCCCTTTCCCCACAGCTGCTTGTAAACAAAGGAGAAAAAAGATTTCCTAAAAAATAAAACCGTAACAACTGTATAACGGGCTGATTCATAGGAGACAAGTATTATTTCAATTTCCCAAAACAAGACTGTTTCCAAGGCTGGGTTAGGCCTAAGGCAGTGCTGGATCAGAGACCAGAGTTAAGGAGGGCCTGGCTACTAGAAAACATTGTCAAAACAACGTGAGGACTAAGGCACCAAGGCCAAGGTTGAGGTGCACTGGCAACTCTAGCGAAGCAGTACTCAGGTCTGGGAAGAGCATAAGGGGTAGGAGGTTGGAACTTCAGGAGTAGGATAAGAAGCCCTGGTTCACATATCCTATCAGCTCATAAAGAAAATAGGAAGAAAGCACTCTGATCTTCCGAAGAATACAATGAATTAAACTACCGTGAAATGCATTTCAGTTACCTCAACATTCTCCTCATTCTTTATTTAAAGCATTGGACCCTAAGTGATAGTTACACTGGGAATTATGGATGTCTCTCATTTCTTTTTTTCATTCCAGTCCTCAGCAAATATATACGGGAACAGGATCAGAGTGAATGAGCTCAGGGAATCTGTCATCCAACTGCTTGCTTGAGGTTATAGTCCTTTAACAAAATGTGCTTCGGCATTCTTGCTTTTCCATGTTACAGAGCTCCTATCCAAAAGGCAAGTCATAAGAGCAGAGAAATGACTTACTTAAAACAGAATTTTCTGTTTTGAAAACAGTCCTCCTCTTCCCCAGTCTCATCGTTCCACCCATATCTCCAGGATTGTGTTCTGGCATGTCAATAACCTGTAGAGAAAAGTTTTTTAGACATTGTTTCATCCAACAAACAAAAAAAAATCCCAAATAACAATTGTTTCAACAGGTTGCATATATTTGTAAATGGCAAATTTATGTATTTTCCCCACAAAGCATTCCCAGTTATTAATTCTCTTTGGTTTTTCTAATTCTTTGTTCTTCAATATTGGCCCTGTAACAGATTACTAATTGGTGACAAACTTTTCACTTAATGTTAAGAACAACAAAAGCAACTTACTAATCTCCTAATTTAATTTTTGGGGTGGAAAAACCCCTTTTCTTTTAAAAAAGACACCAAAATGTTAACAATAGGATAATTCTGCCCAAAGCTATTCTTTTTGCTATGAGAGTACAAAGATTTTTAAAAACTCAAATTCATAGACGAAAAAAAATCCACCAAGTGATAAAGACACCATCTCTGAAAAAACAAGTCCCTGAAACACAGTGTTAGAGGCTGAAAGGTTATCCTGGGTAAATATTCCTCTACACTCAGCCATTTCTTATATTGTTCTTTATACACAGTCTTCTTTCTTACGGTAAGAGGCAGAAACAGTTGTCTTATCAAGTGAAAGGGTGACTTCTTTTTTGGAAAGTGGGAAGAGGAGGAGGGCATGAAACAGCAGAATAGAGAGAAGACATTTGTTACAAGGCTATAATGTTGTAAAATCAGAGTATGAAAAGAGGCGACTCCAACATGTGTGTGCTACTTCCGATTACAGATGTAACTAATTTATGACAGGGAAATGGAAGAACACTCCCCCCAGTTCACCTCTACTTAAGGGTTTCTCAGACTGGTGAAGAATCCACAAAATATTGGGTTGCCTTGTACAAAGAATATGCTGTTTGATACAACATTTAAAAAACAGAATATACAAATACTGGGTTTAAGGATTGAAGCAGAATGGCTGCTATGTAAGTCAACTGAAACCTGGATAGTGGGATTCAGGACATGTTAGAAAACACAGCTTAGTGGAAGGAGTGCACTTAGTTTTGCTAATTTTGAAAAATCCTGCAGGGTCTCACAATCAAGTTTAGAGGAAGTCTGTCTCAGGGAAGTAAAACAGTTTAAAAACGTAGAAACAAGAGCTGAAGTTCTGACCTACTTAGTTGTATTTATATATACACAGTCAATGAGGAATGTAATTGACAAAGAAAGGTTCTAAAAATACAAATATTCACATATATGGGTAATCTGAAACTGGATTTTTATTAACCTTAATTTGCCCTCTGGGAGTAATGAAAACAATTTCTGATGATGCACTTCATAAAGTGAAGTTATTCAATTTAGCAGAGGTGGTGGAAAGTGCTTAGCCTTTGGCCTTGTGCCAATGCATTTCAGCTGTGTAATTATCTCTGTATAACCTTATACCTTCAAAATGTTATTTATAAACTATCTACACATTATAAAATGTCACGAGCAGGAGCTGTGATCAAACCAGTGGGATATTACAAATCCTCTAATTACCTCTCAAATCACAAAGGTGAGGACTATGAAGCACATTCAGCTAAAAAAAATCCCTCCACATTCAAAGAATAGAAAAAAATTCAATTAATCCTTATTACTTTAAAAAATATGAGATTGCCTGATTTTATTTATGTTCACTTTTTTTACAAACTAGTGGCCACAAAAAAACCAGGACATCAAAAGCAGTAAGACTGTATACATCTGACTGTGTGTATATGACAAACAGTCTGACCATCTGAAATCAAACACAGGTTTTCTTTGAGGTGGTGTTTACTTACCTACCACCATAATACAGATAACCTCAAAGTTGTGCTCCTGACTCTTGTTAAAAGGACATGAAGGGGTAAAAAGCAGTTACTGAATATTTCAAGTATATGCTTCTCTTCCAAACACAAAATTTTCTCTTTAATGGCTGTTTGATGAATATTTGCAGTTGACAAGAAAAACAATTAGAAGGATTTGTTTGTTTGGGTTTTCTTAAGTTTGAAGGCTAAAGTCAAGGTTAGATATTCCTCCATTCTCAAAAGTGTATCCAGCACCTAAACACTGTCCCCTACTCTCAGTTTTAGAATTTTCTTCCTAAAAATTTGGGACAGGATGTTTTGGTCTAATTTTGCTAACTGCACCATGATAATAGCCGGGTGTTTTGGGTCCCTCCATCCTCCTGCTCAGGAAAAAAAAAAAGGCATTATTTTCACCTTTCAGTATTTGCTGTACTAAGATATTCTACCAAAACACTTCAAAGTGTAATACCTTAGCTAGAAGGAAACATGGTGATACAGTAAGTGGGACAGTAACTTCTCGAAGAACATTGTTCAGCTCTTTAAATTCCTTAATTAAAACACTGGCTCCAAATTAAGTGGACATATCCTTGGCAGATTTCACTAATTTGCTGTGCTTAAATACCTTGTCCAGAAACATTAGTTAACAAACATATGGTGTCCCATTCATTAAATAGACCATATCAGTTTTAACAGCTTATGGCCATACCCCCAGCTCTTCCTTCTTTCAGTGGGCAAAAAACCCAAAGACTGGATTCACATCAGCCCTACTGCAGCTCTAAATAATGGCCTGGAATGAAAACACACCTGTATTTGCTCTGCTGAGTGCTTTTGTCACTCTTTGGGGTAGAACCCAACATGGGGCTGGCAAGCCTACAAAAATTGCACTGGAGAAATGGACTCTCAGGGAAGATTCAGGTTTGTTCCAACATCAAGTTTCTGTGTCTGTTTTCAGCTCTCCCCCTTCCCCAAAACTGTTAGATTTACAATAGTAAGAAATAGACAAGTCTTGGAATATTATTTTTGTAGTCAGGTGAAGAAAGGAGCTACTTAAGAAGTAATACCTTAGAGCTACTCTGGCTTTTTGATATGATCTGTGGCTCGGATGAACTTCAGCAACTATCACAGCACAGCCCTCAATGTTTATATAGTACACGAATTTTGCTGCAACAAAATCTGTGCTAAAAGTTTTTGGAACCAAAGTGGCACTGCTGCTCTACAGCACAAGAAAGTAATGAGATATGCCATATTTTACAGAATTTATTTAATCAGAAAGATAAAGTGGTGGTCATTTTGAACAACTGTTCAACTGAGTAGATTCTTCAAAGAGCTTATACTTCCTGACTCAGAATAAATCAGCTCTTACTATGCATTAGTTCTTTCAAGAGCAGAAAACAGCACAGAACAACAGGCAGCATAAGCAACAAAAAACATCAGCAGGGAGGATGCAAGAAGAGATAAGACATCAATTAGGTCTTTCTTACACAAATCTCTGAAAATTGCCAACACTACAGGGGTTTTACAGAGATCACGTATTACACCAGAGATGCAATGAAATAATATTGAAATATTATTGAAACATGAAATAAATAATGAATCACTGTAACACAACACAAACCAAATTCTAAATATAAAACAGTCTGATCAGTATTAAATCATGTTACCCATGAATAGTGACTTTAGTTACCCATGAACAGCAATCTTCTTTCAGAAATCTACTGCTTGGATTGTTTCACTGTTGTTAGAAAACATATAAAAACAAATGAGAAAAGCTTTCAAGCCCTGACACTCAACATAGAGCAACCAAGGCCCTGAAAGCCCTACACCTATCATTTTAGTAATCATGCCCAGACCATTAGGTTTTATATTTGTTTTGCCTCATGTACTGCAATGTCATTTTGAGACATATATCTACCCTGGTTATCTTGGCAGCAGGAAAATGGGGAGTGGGGGGAGTCTGGTTAGGTTTTGTTTGCAGGCTTGTTTTTTTGGGGAGCATTACTTGATTTGAACAACTCATTGGTAAGACAGTCTTGGAAGCATGTTTTTATGAGGGTTTTTGGTTTTGTTTTGGTTTTTTTGTCTTTTTACTCTGCCCTTGACTGGTGAGCAAAAGATTTGTCACTGCTAAAATAAATTGCTACACATGTAAGTGCTGATCGAAGCATGAGGAGATGCCACAACCCTAAAGATTAATTAACACTGAAAGGAGGCTCTAAGACACTTGGCACACAAGAGATGTGCAGAAGGAAAGCTGACATGAGCAGGGAATACAGTGACAGGTACTGATGAATACTAATTCCTGCTGAACACCGCTGTGAAAAAAAAAATCCAGCAGCACAAACTCACAAGGACTCAACCCAAACTTAAGGAACTCATTCTTTTATGGAGTCTTCCATCATTTCTCTGCAGGATTAGTCAGTACTTGTTAGATTTGATCTGATCAATCAATCCCAAGTTTACCAGTAAAGAGTTTTTGTTTTGGACAAATAGGACGCTTATACTAACATTTTAGAAACAATAGTACAAGCATTTGAAAGAAAAAAGTTGACAGATTAACACTAAGAGCAGTACTGAAAACTTTCAATTTAGCAAGTAAACCATAGACACATTTTCCGTCTTCCTTAAAAAAACAGAGTTTTAACATTTTCAATTACTGAAAGAGGGTGCAAGGATTACATCTATCTGAATCTCTTGCTCTCTTTTCCCCCAAAGATATCCTAATTCCAAGCAAACCCCATCACTGCCCATCTATCTTAAGCCACAAAACCACTTGCAGATTCCAGACTACTCAGTGCTCCATTACGTTGACTGAAGTAATGTATGTTTTTAAAAAGATGACCACCATCATGTATCAGAAATCATCATGCAGTCACATACTAATTTGAGTAACTAGCTTGAAAAATCCTATCCTCTACTCTCTTCACTAAACTACAGCACAGTATCCAAACATTCCAGCAAATACGAGTTTAAATTTCTTAAACTGTTAAAATCCCATAGCTTACTACTGTCAACTCTTTTCCAAATTGGGCGATCCTCTTTTCCAGAGATTTGTTGTTTCCTATTTTAGAACTACATAACTGCACTAGAGCATTTATTTAATTCAAATCTGAAAGCTATCTAAGAAAGATTCTGCCTGAATAAGCAGAATTTCTGGTACAGAATGTTTTGTAACATATTCCCCAGAAAAAACCATAAAGGGTGTGACATCCTTTTCAAACATTGTTTATTCCTTCATAATTATACTGCAGTGAACTGAGAAAGTTAATGGAGATGTTGATAGGCAAAGCCCATATAGATACTGCTTAAGAACACTTTAAGAACTCATTCTCATTATTCCAAACACATGTCCCAGAATCAACTTAAAGACTTAAGCAGAAAGCTTCAGACTGTTACTGTCAAGAGAATGAACAGAGTCGCACAGTGTATAAATACACTGGAGAGCCAGCCAATCCCTGCCACACCATAGACTTGAATAACTAAAAAGGAAGGGTGTTCTCAGGCTTTGGACTGGTCCCACTATAATTAATGACCAGATACTCACTAATTTAATTTCAGAGACATCAGTACATCTGTAGCTAGGAGAAATCCTTCTTTCTACCAGCTCTTTTAAAAAATCAGAACTCTCTCACTGTCTTTGAAGGGGACTTCTCCAACTGAAATTGCTAGTAGGTGAAATTCTGCCCTTACCAAATGCACTTAAATCCACATCAAGTATATCAGAAGGGGGAAAGCATGAAGCAAGTCAGTGTGTCTGAGCATCCTAAAGCAGAGGGAAGAACCTAAAGAATGAGACAGAGCCAGGTGCTCTCTTCATCAAACACCTCAGACACAAAGGCAGGACAGGGATAATCAAACACTTAGAGCCTGAGACTGTTTAAACAGTAGTATGCTTGATGGTCTCTGACTCAGAGAATTATTATATCCTACAGGCAACTGCTGTGGGAGACTCGGCCACAGACAAGCCCCATTAGCTAAGCAACACAAAGTAGCCAAGGAGGCACGAGATTGTCCTTAGCAGAGACAAAGCCCAGCACGTTTTACCGTCAAAATGGTCCAGTGCTCTGTATTTCCTCTACCCTGGGTTATCACACCTGAGCAAGCATCTGTTCCAGTTGTTTCTCGTTCATTAACAGGGCAGTGCTAGTTAGAATCATCTCATTATCAGTTACCTTTGCCTTCAGCAAGCAAGGCAGAAGAAAAATTGCTTACTTCAAGGAAAACAAGTAGAAAAACCGCTTAGTAGTGGTTAGTACTCCAGAACTTCACTGAGGAGAACTACTGGTATCAGCTTTCAGACAACGATCAGTACCATGACCTGCACCACTCTAGCATTTCTTGAAAAAAATCTGTTAATCTGCCATAAAAATCAATAGCCTCACAGGGAAGATGAGCAGAACTAGCAACCGTTTTTCAGCCCATTTCCCTGAAGTAATGAGACCACCACCAGACTTGTGAGTAAAAAAGACTGCCTAGCCTCCAACCACTGATCCTTCTCACAGAACAGCATCATCAATCATCCTGATATACTATTCACCTGCCAGATCTGCCCAGTGATGATCTGGCATTTGATAATCAGAGATGCAGAAACTGAGTAATTTCTTTTAGAAAGGAAGCAAGAGGGCAGCAAATGGAAAACTATGGATTGCCCTATTTTAATTTTTATTCTATTTGGAAGGTACTTCTGTTCTAGTGTAAAACTTCCAAGCTAACTGCAGAGCTGAGAAGAAATCCATGGACAGGTCCTGGGTCACTTGAAAGACACTTTGTTTAAATAATCTCTCTCAAATGATAATCAGAACAGTAAGTCATAGCCATTTGTTTCTAATCACTTTCTTCAAAGTTCTCCTCCTTTTTCAAGCCTGTCAAGACAGGAAGCACATATGCTACAAATTTACTGAAATTGTGTGTGCACATGCTAAAATATAACAGTTGCTGCAATGAAAACAAAATACACCTGTGGACTATTTATTTTATTTACTGGATACGGAAAAGCATCCAATTGAAACAATAGCTACTTGAATAGAAAAAAATAAGTAAGGTACTTCCAAGTTGAAAAAGAGACTGGAAGTTTTCAAATAAGAGTTCTATTCACAGAAGAAAGAAAGACGTGCAAATGCTATCTAGAGCTTGAAATCCATGTAAGTTTTAAGAATACAAACTTAAATATAGACGTATTTTTTGTGATTTAACTTCTGTTTTAAGAGAAATTATTTTGTTCTCTTTTTGATTCAGCCTGATAAATAATTTTTACATTATCTGACAACACATGCTTCACTGAGTATAACAATTTCTAGTAGTTAAGATGATTTCACCAACTTGCTTTAGTTACTGTACATATGACTAACACATTAAACTGAGGTTTTAAACTGAAGGACAAAAATATACAATCACATTGGTTGATACTGACACAAGAAGATGCCTTATTTATAATTTGGAATAAACCAATGAAAGAGAAATAAAGGATTCTAGCTCCATAAGGATTTCTCTGCTACAGATATGTAAGAAGCAGCCCAGTACCACTCATTCCAATTAGAATATCATGCTTCATATTATGCCCAAAGATCAGTGTCAGACCATAAACTTTAATGGCTGATTGATCACCTTTTGAAACAGAGACTAGAACTTAAAATCTGACATTGCTACATTAAAAAGAGAATTTTCTATTAGCTGGGCTACACTGGTATCTCTGATAAGTGAACATTTNAATATAGTCTATATTACATTATATATACTTATGCATAGCTATTATATCTCATATATAATATAATATATATTATATAACTGTATTATATATAGTATGTGTGTATATATATGTATATATATGTATA
>WEIV01018668.1:285033-295980 GCA_013390005.1 Calyptomena viridis | reverse complement strand
TATATAATATATTCTATATTACATTATATATAATTATGCATAGCTATTATATTATATCTCATATATAATATATATTATATAACTGTATTATATATAGTATGTGTGTATATATATGTATGTATATGTATATATATATAATTGTAAATTATATATTACAATTATATACTTACAATTATATAGTCATGCTTCTTCCTACCTTCCACCCCACTTTTTTTTATTTTAATTTTTACATTTTGAAACAGTATCTCACAAAGGATCCCACCCAGGGAGACCACTATGTAAGCTAAAGTAACTGGTTTTGGAAGGCAAGCAGGATCACTTTTACTGTTTAAACAGAGAATCCTATCTACCATGTTACTCCTTGACAGCTCCTAGTTTGGCTTAACCCCTGTTAAAATGTCACGCCACCTCTCTCACCTCTACTACCTATTCCACTTAACAAAGCATACCAAAAGAAATGAAGTTGACCACCACATTACTTAGTGGTCCTCCCACTTAATTTACTAATTTGAGACATTCTGGTAATAAAATCTTACAGATTAAAAGCAGAACAGGCATACTACAATAGGGAATTTCTAGGCAGAAAGCCTCTGGCACAATAACTGTAATGTTAATTACTACTCTTGTCCTCCATGGCATGCTCAAGACAATAAAAGTACCATGGCCTATCTGGTTTTTCATGTCTGTAACTTATCCTAAATTACAGAGAACAATCTGAATGCTGGATATCTCATTAGGCATACAGAATGGACATTGAGTCCTCTGGAAAGCTCTCCAGCAATAAGTAATGGGATTTTCTTTCCCTCATGAATTCAATAGCAGCAGTGGGGATTACTTCCACGAGCCATTATCTGCCCTGTGACACACACATCATAACATTTCTCATTCCAGCTGGAGAACTGGAAGAATTAAATCAAGCACCAGGTATCATCTAACAGTAATCAAGGCACTGACTTTTAATTCTAAGATTTCCTGAATCCAAGAGTTTCCTATTGTAAACTATATCAGAACAAACAACAACAGCAAAAAGAGAGCAGAGGATGATAATTACAACGATACATACAACACTTAGATTAACTTGCAAAAAACTACCTTGGCATTTTTATTACTATCCATCCAATCCAATACCCATCAGATTCAGAAAACAAATATTATTTATGTTAGTATCACAGAAGAGATTAATTACCTTGATTACCTCTGCCGGCCATTTCAGGGATGCTTTGAGTCACATGCTCTATACTACACTTAAGAGTTTCCTGTTCCTACTCAGAAAGCTTCAGATGGCCAAAGATCATCTTGCCTGGAAGAACCTTAATTCTGGTAAAAGACTTATGACCTGCAAACCAAAGCTTTTTTTTATTTCACACAGAAACCACACTCTCTCCTTCTGAGCAGGATCTTTCCCGCTTCACTTTGTTCTGCCTCCTCCAAAAACCTGATAAACATCACTGTCCAGATCATAATTTAATTCTGCACTTCTTGTGATCCTCTCCCCCTCAGCACACTAACTCTATCCCCTTCAACATCAAATGAAAAGAATTCTTTGGAATTTGCTTTCCTTATTTGTGTTTATCATGTATCAGAAGTCAAGTTCAGACAGGGCCTAAAGACAAGTGGCTTGCTCAGATGCATCCATGCCACCTACATCAGCAGAGCTCACATGCCAATCGCTTCCTCCCCGAACACGGCACGAGAGAGCAGCACTGGGATGGTTGGATTCATGTACGAGGTCCAGAGTCAAAATGACAGTACAGACATACCTGTGCAGTTCTTGTTTGCCAAGAGATCATAAAACCAGAATTGCAAATCTACATATTCACTTATGGGGATGAAGATGACACACACTTTTAGAATATAAAACGACAGGAAGAGCTACATATGAGGAAGAAAGAAGTAGAGGATGTGTAGGTGCATATGGAGAACCATTACCAAAAAGGTCAAAGAGGAGGAAAAATGGATCTTCAGATCACTTTTTATTTAGCAACAAGAGGGTGCAAAGCCTACAAGAAATATTTTACCAATATTGTTTCTAAGAAAGTAACATCTATAGAATCATGTCAACTTTATATTACCACAGACCAAGTAGTCATTTAATTAGCATGACATCAGCTGAACACACCCAGCAGAATTCCAGACACACTCTGTGAAAAGTGTGGGTGGCCAGGGACAGATTAATTCAACAGATAATGCAGTGATCCACTCAAATGCTACAAATGTTTACCAAAAGGTATTGCCACACAGCAGAAGTTCCAGGCTATGCCACCACCTGGCACAGTGGCACACGACACGAGCTGGTGCTGCCACTAGCGTTGGTACAGAGCAACACAGAGCACCTACAACCTCACAAAGGCAAAACAATCAGTTTTTTAACAGTGCCCACATAAAAAAAATAATTTTTATCCTTCACCTGCACCTCTGATAGTTTGTCTCCAATGGCAGAATGGTAAGTCAGAGAGCATGAGAAATAACTTTTAGTTAAAAACTACATGTCTACAGTGAATCACTGTCAAATCCCTTGTAAATGCTGTTCTGTTCAGTGCCTAATTCCCTGATATGGAACATCTTATCACCACATAAAATCGAAGGATGGGTGGCAAATAAGTACAGAGTTAAAAAAAAAACAGAAAATCTCCTTAACAAAAAGTTGGGGAACAGTATGTATTTTTGTATACAGTATGTATACAACAGTATGTATAATGTTTCACATCATTTTTATTCCATCACATTAATTTAATGGATGGCCGAGTATTTATTAAAACTAAAACTTTAGCTAATATTTTTCCCCTTATTTTTAATAAAAATTAATTGTTTACAACATAATGAACAGGCCACTCACATCTCACTGAACATACCCTCCAATACAACAACTGATTTGAATTCCTCATTTTTTCTTGCCCATGCACTTTTAGAAACATGTTCAGTTCCACTTCTCACACCTCAGTGTCTACCAAGCTTTTATGAAGAGTGGAAGTCTTCAGCTGATTCACAGACCTTTCCATGCAGGTATCAAGTCATTTTACAAAGGCAAATGTGCTTCATTATCCCTATTTAGTATGAGGAAAAACAAGGTAGTTGATAGAATTTGTTTAACCTATCAGAACCAGGACTTCTGTAACAATTAATCTTCTTCCTACACTTTAGAAACAAGGAAGTCCCCTCATTTACAGGGGAGCTCCTAACAAGGCCAGTGTCTTAATGCAACTTGGTCAGTTATCTAAGTAGGAGAAACTTCTATGGAAATAACATTCATAATATTGGAGGTGATTTCACATACTATTCAATACATGAACTGCAGCAATCCAATGCATTAGAATTTGCAGAAATATGTGAACAGGTAATCTCTTTTATGTGGCCTAATTTTCAAATTTCTTATTTTTTTTAATACACAATTTCTGCAAGCTTGTTTGAGTGGGTGCCTTTTTGAGGCTCGTGGCTGGAGGAGGTGTTTTGGAGGTGGTAATATGCAGTGACATAATCACAGTATTAAGGAAGGTGGTTGCCCAGATCCCAAATTTATTTTCTTTCACTGATCAGCATTGCGTTTTTACCTTGCAAAGAGAACAATGGTGAGGAACAAGTTTACTACAGTGCTTCTGAGTTAGTCCCTGTGTATGGGAATCAATTCACATAACTTCAGCTGCATAACTTCAGATAGGCAATTTAAGAGAACCACCTGAGTGCTCCTCTCTGCAGGGACCAGAGCTTATACTGAGGCAAATACATTCCAGCTGGAGAATCACACCAAGACATGCAGCAGCTTGAAATGCTCATCCCAAGCCATGAGGTAAGCAGTGCTGTTCTGCCTTAACACGTACAACGTGCTTGCACAAAACAGTTTTTGTGAGTATTCCTTCCACATCCATTCTTTGTCAATGCTATATACACCACCCCAGAGCATCCTTAGCTCATTCTGAAGTGACACACTATTTAAATACAATGCAGCATTACCAAGGCAGACTTTGGGCATGTAGTCCTCCATTAAATGAATGTTCTCTGCTGTTAACTCAGACACTGACAGATACCTATGTCCACTTCATCCAGAAAACTGTTTTGTATGTAGCAAAAATATCCTTATTCAATTTACAATTAAGTTGCACATAACTCCCTATGCAAGTACTGGAAGGTTCAAAACCTCTTTGAAAATGTAAAATGCAATTCCATTTAGAAAAATCCTTTTTTATTAAGAAAACCTTAAGAAAGGGAAAAAGTAGCAGGTTATTAACAGCAAGAATGCACCTTTCACAAAATCTAAATCTATGTCCAAATAAAGATAAAGAAACACAAATACTTTTAAGTTAAATATATAAATACCAAGTCATTATCCCCCACTCCCCAAATATTTGAGAAAAAACTTGTAAAAGGCACCAATAACTGAGAGTCAATTATTTTCATTCATTTTCACTTAAGGAGAAAAATCTGGCATTGTAAAGTTAATCAATTATCAGGACTAAAAAAATAAAGCTCATACTCAAAGAAACTATGACCATGGCATAAAAAAAAAAGAACATTCTGCTTGTGTGCATTGTCAAGGAGTCTGAAAGACATTCCCAAGCTAAAATCCTTCTTCAGGGGAAACTCTGATGTGCCCATTTCAGACTGAAGTGTTAAAAGAAGTGGTTATAAAACAAATAGACAATACAGATAGTAAAGAAACCAGTGGAAAAGGATGGTACTCATTCAATTTTGAAGCAACTGAAGGATGAAATAGCTTGTCTAGCACCTGTGGTGAATAACCTCTCATCAGCCTTGTCACCCACAGATGCTGAAGTGGGGAATGCTTCAGTGGAGATACAGACACCTATAGTCTGGAGCACCTTATGCACATGCCAGACAATCTAGTAGATCCTTTAACAAAAACATAGAAGCAAGGGGCACCTGGGCACCTGTAACAGGTTGGGACACCACCAAGAAAGACTTTGTAAAGGGTGATGGGCCAGATGGGCCCATAGTGTTCTTAGTTCACAAATATGTTCAGTAGCTCAATTTGGGTTCTAAGACAAAAGCAGGGTTCTTTCCTTTTAATTCCTTATCTCAAAGTTCCTCCCTATGCTACGCTTGAACTTCAGGGCTTTGAGTTTGCAAGGATGTGGTGGAAAGAAAAAAATAAAGTCACTGACAAAAGAATTATTAAAAACTATTTCAGTTGTTGGCTTAAGTACTGGCTCTCTAATACCTCAAAGAAGAGAGAGATGATTAAATGTCTCATTACTGAAGTTTCAGTTCAGGAAATGCAGGTAAAAATTAGTTGTGTGAAAAGGTGATAATATAAATATAGTCTCTACATAATGGTGCTAATGACACTGAATTTTAAAAATGGCAATTTATTTGATGTCAGAGAATTAATATAATTTCTCTATAGTATCCCTTAAAATTCTGCATTCACTGCAACAGAAATAGCAAGACAACACAATTAGAGTTTTGGCAAGGTTTATCTCTCCTTAAAATGGATAATTCTGAGGAAAATTAGGATTTTTTTTTTTGCCACAAGACAAAAAAGTTTTGCAGAAAGTCAAGCTGTACAAGAACGCTGACCTATGTTGTTTGCAGACACAGCACATCTGCTGTGATTTGTCAAAACTAATTTTTCAGTTTAGAGATTGAGGCTTCAGTATTTTTTCTAGACTCTCGGGCTACTGTTGGGCTTCCTTCTTATCAATGAAGTAAAATGTTAACAGTTTCATGGCAAGTTATATTTCTGATCCCTGCACAGGCTCTCTCTGATTAACCAGGTCAAATGATAGTCTCAAAGGAAGCCATAGGTAACTAAACCTAAATTATCTTTTACCCACAATGAATAATCACCAGGTGTTTTAATACATATATTTTCATTACTTCCAAGTGTATAATTCAAGATCCTTCACAGCTAGATATTAGGGCTTTTTAATCCTAGGATATAATGGACAATAGAAGGTGACTGTGCAGACTTGCCGGGAAAAATTGACTTTAGCTATGTCTCGGAGGAAAACTAAAATTTCTTTTTTGATGTTTTGACAGTTCTAACTCACAAAGGACACAGCATGCACAGGTATCTTGGGATTTCACAAGTCTGTTCCGAACCAGTATCAGCTTTAAGTCTGAGCTCCACATGGCATCTGATGCACATCCTTACAAGCTGAAGACACTTAAAAATTTCTTATAAAATTATCTCCACCCTTGATTCTGAATCCTAAGAAATTTTTTAAAGCTCCAACTTGTTACAACTGAGCTATGAACTCCTGTGGATTGTAGGGAAAAAAATGAAAGAAGCAAAGTCCTTTTATTTTGAAGGGAAGATTAGTCACTAACCTAAAATAAATGAAACTGGCTCCAAGGTAAATTCAACTTAATTGACAGTTGGTTTCCTGACTAGCACAACTGAGAAGTGAGCTATGACTGATGTGGATAATTTGCTAACTTCAGTTTACAACAAAAATGCAAATTTACTTCTTCAAAGTTCTGGTTACAGATGTTTATAAATTGCTCATTTGATGCACTTGTGTAAACTGAGAACTTCCAAACTACTACTTGATGTTACTCATTGAACTTAATATAATTTGGTTTTGATTCAGTAATGAAATTAGGTAGTTAGAAAAGCTAAAATTAAGATGTGCATACAAGCAATATCCTTTCTTAACTACAATTTTTGTTAAGCAGCAATAGATTAACTTCTTTCAACAGGTCATAATCACTTATAAAATAGTTACTCAACCAATTGTGTTGTCCTGTTAGACAACAGGTTCTCCTCTCATAAGCCTCATTAATTCGCTCTGATTTCATCTTTGGTTTTCCTTCATGTCCCATGTTAACTCTTGACTTGGTCAAGAAAGAACATGAGAGGACACTTTTCTAGCAGCCTTTTACTTCCACTGCCCCATATTCCCATATCAGAGAGAACTGAAAGTTATTCATAGTCATTTTGACAGCCTTCCTTTGGGAATAATTTAGCAAACATCTATTATATCTAGATACTGATACATCAAAATGCTAACAGACAGGGATTTCTCTGCCAAAGGTAAAGCCACTACTTTGTGGCATCGTTTTTGTTATGTTTCACATTGACAATGAAATATACCCCAGAATATCACTAATAATCTTATTTTACATGGCATGGCTCACTTGCAGACTTCTGAGAGAACCAGTAATTTCTGGAGCTTGGCTGGTGCATATAAGCACCTCTTCCTCTGAATTAGTAAGATTCCAAGGTTCTTACCACTATTCTATTTATTTCTCTGCATCCACGTTTTGTGCTGCTGAGTCTGACCAGGCCAGCAAGGCTGACCTACCCACACAGTGCTGAAGGTAAAGAAACTGAACAGAGAGATTCAGAGGTTGCTACCAAAGAAGCCTTGCAAAATGACCTCCTAAAAGCAAGTCTCGTGGTTGGTGCCTGTTACAGGTTCAGAAGATTCCCACAAACAAAAGACTCTAAGACACAAAACTATGACTGTAAAAGGGAAAGCAACTTTATCCTATCACTTGCTGTAGCAAATACTACAAACTGACTCCTGTGTACTTGTGAAGCTGCTGAGCGGGAGGAGGAGAGTAGCATGGTGCTCAGTGGGAGGGTTAGGCAAGCCAGGCACCTTCAAAGCATCCCCTGAATCCAAAATATGTGCATCTGGTCCTCCTTGCCCCACCCCCCAGAACCAAATCTTGTATCTCCTCCTCAGGAGTGGAACTTTGCCAGTTGTGACATCTGCTAACATGTGGCCAGCACATAAGCAGAGGCACAACCATTTACTATATCAACTCCGTGCCAACAACAGCTCTATCTTGTATTGTTCCTCTTTCAGAGGTCCAGTTCTCACCAATTGATTCATACATTGTTCCTCTTCCTTCCAAATCCCTCCAGTTTATCAATACGTTGTTCCTTTCAGAGGTCAATTTCCCACCAGTTAAACAATATGATTCTGTTCATTTTCCTGTCGAGATGCATGACCATGGACCAAATGTGACAGGATCTTAGGCATGACTCTGGTTCCTAACACGGTGCCCTTTCCCTCAAACTCATCTGCTCTGGAGGAATGCAGGTGGTCATTATCTATCACAAGCACTCAGTATTGTGGTACCTTTCACTTCAGCAGCAAGGTCAGCACAATTGCAGCAAGGTCACGGTGACCTAAAGGGTCGCTGTAGCACAATTCTGATTAAAGACCTCTGTGCCTGATTTGTAGGGGCTTGACTATAGTTAGCTGTGCTCAGGGATCACTATCCCTACCCAGTGTACAAAGACACCCACAGAAGAGTGCACGCTGGTCCACGTGGTCAAAACATCAGCGTACTCTCCCAGCTATTACTGTCTAATATAAAAGGCAAAATTGTTTTAGATAGAGAAGCCGGAACCCAGGATTTCCTATATTTCTCACACGCACACATAGAGAATCAAGAATATCCTCTCATGTCACCATACCACCTCAAGCTGTAGGCTTCCTTTTAAACAAAGTGCCACTAACTCGTACTGTATCAGGCCCCTGTCTATCAAATCATATTAAATAAATTGTAAGAATACATAATGGATTAGACCCTTCCAGGATTTAGCACACTTGATACGTCATTTCTGACTTACTAGTAGGGTTACTACATTGACAGATAGTAGTCCTGGACTTGCATGAAAACAGATTATAGCTATTTCTAGGCAAGAAAAGAGCTGAGCAAAGGAGTTTCTTACTAGTACATTCACACTGTGAGATTTAGGCATCTCAGTGTCACATTACTGCTAAATCATGTACCTATGTGATTTATGAGGCACACCTCTAGACTGCTTTTGAACAGTCCATCAGATTTGCATTGTTGAGAGCAGCAAAAATGCTCTGAAAATGAACTATACACTTGACTCTATCTCTCCTCAGAGATACTGTTTTCAGGATGAAGAAAGGTTTGTAGATACAGCTATGATGTCTAGGGAGTCCAAGCATCTCCAGGGTCAAAAGATAGCAGAGAGAAGACTTAAACTCACCACAGACATAAAAAACATGCTAGTGCCCCTTGTACGGCATCACCTTACTAAAACTGACTTTGCCCTACCTGAAACTCAACAAAAGTCCCTTCTCCATAAATCCATATGTGCTTTGCTGCTAAGGAGAATTACGTGGTTTTGATCACTTTTAAGAATTCCAAAAAACAAATTCAAGTTTAGTGGTTCTAGCAATTACACAAACTGCAAATGTCAGCTGCAGCAGTAACAAATCTATTGCACTGCTGCACAAGTCAAGGTTCACAAAGCGGAAGGATAAAATCTCTTATTGAAACATTCTCCCTCAAAACTATCTTGTGCAATATAGAGTATCTACATCACAGAGAGTTTCAGCAATACAACAGTTTGTCTGCCAGATGTGTATGTATGGCAGCAACAGCTGACACATAACTACTATGAATAACACATCACCAATTTAAAGCTGACTACAAATAATGCATCTTATTAAATCATTCATCCCTGTAGCAGTCACACCCAGTCCTGTTTAGGGAGACACCTTCAACATCTTATTAGGTGTATGTCACAAGGGAGGGCCTGCAAGAGACTCTTGTCAGGATAACCCCTATAGTTCAAGTGTAATTTGTGAGATGAGACAACCCTTTTACACATCACCACTACAGGTTTTATAAACAATAGCCATTTTAATATAAAGAATGCATCATCTGTGACACATAAAGGATTTTACAACTCACCCCCAACTTCCATCTAACATTCCATCCCTCAAAGCAATGCCAGGTTCTCTACAATGGCTGTAGTGCAGTTTGCTGAACTTCTCACCCATAATTATTTGATTTTTTCAGTAAGTTTGTTCATTTGATGTTCCTTTTCTCTCCGTAAGTCCTTTGTCTCCTCCTACCCTGACAGTAAGAATCCAACTGGCAACACTGAAAAGTTCTATCACAACTCCCCTATTTGCACTACAGAGCTAATTCCCACATGTGCCGACACACACCCTGAAAAAAGTCCCACGTATTAGACTATCAGTATCTCAACTTTAAAGCCCTTTCCTTTTTTCAATCAGGTCAAGAATGTCTGAAGATGACTGACTACAGTTGCAGGATTGACTCTCTGCAGAACTCTCAAAAGCCCTTATAGCCAAAATGAACACACACCGGGGTATCAGCAGACATCTGCATCTTCAAGGCTTTATTTGCACATTATCTACAGTACAACTATTTAAAAAGAAATATTCCTACTATTATTGAATGTATCCCGTATTTAAATTCAGATGCAGCATGGTGATTGCTAAGTTAAAACAGGCATACACACATAAACATCCTTTATACTAGCATTAGTTCTCTATAAATTCTGCTGTCCTTTACTCAATAAGAAATCAAACTTATTTGACGCCTGTGCACGATTTCTTTGAAAATCAGATAATGAATCATATATTCCATGGAGTCCCTAATCCAGCCTAATTTACTTCAATTGTCCCATCATCTTTCTCCACTTTCACTCCAGAAAGTAAGCAAAGTTAACAAAAGGCTTTGATCTAGTAATGGATGTCTGGAAGCTAGAGGTGATGGACAAGCAGTATACAAGTCGAAATAAGTGAATACTAAGCACAAAGCCACATCCTATTCTTTATTTTCAAATGCACAACATCCACAAATACATGTTCTCAATTACAGCAAATTTCTCCTAGACAGCAGACGTTCCAATACAGCAGCCAGGCTGTAACAAACTTCACAGAGATTCCTCAACTAGCTTTAAAGTACATACAAGTAACAGTGGTGCTGCTACAATAAAATACAGCAAAGAAGGTGGAAAAACACTGGAGGGTTAGGGCGTTAACCCATCACCAGAGGATTACAGGATGATGAGATAGATAGTTGCTGCACTCAGATGACAGCCCCACCCCTGTGGAAGGTGCCCTGTCCCTTCCAACAGTCATAGAATGGCATTGAAATCCACTTGTAGACCAACCCAATTTATAGCCCAGCACATTAAAGTAAACAAGAAGAACAGATTCACATACCATTCAGACATCAATG
>WEIV01018668.1:251267-284997 GCA_013390005.1 Calyptomena viridis | reverse complement strand
CACTCACTCCATCATTAAATACACATGACCCTGATGTCATAAACTTCATCCCACCCACCACCAGCAGCCGTCCCCAAATTTCCATCATCCTTGCATCTTGTATTCTCTTACTCTCCAATGTGTTTGGAATTGTTTGCTCCAAATATGCCAAACAACCTGTTTATTAGGGCAATACTCACCGACAGGCAATTTTGAGTGAATACTAAATATGTGCACACCATCACTGAAAGAAAATGACCCACAACTGTCACAAGGCCACGATGTGCATCCCTAAAGAGACTTACAAGACATCATCAACTCAGTTCTGTTTTTGCTAATGGCTTTGTATCTAAGTTACAATAAAAATGTCAATTCCAAAAGGCTACTGGGCTTACTAACATTATTTCTCTAGCCTAGGGCAAGCCTAATTGAACTATGTCATAAATGCAGGGATGATATATTTTCATACATCCAAGAAAGAGCAGCAAAACACTAACCAAAGCTGGACTTTGGTCTCTACACTGGGAGTCAGCTTGCACACACTTCAAAGCTTCAGGTGCTGTTCTTCAGCATAGATAAAGGCTGCTGTCTGTTAGTCACACATTGTCTAACAGCAGCAACAGTAATTTACTATCTTCCCCTACTTTTGTTCAAATATTTAGTCTGTGACTAGAATTCATTAAACTTGGATATCATTCTGCCATTGCTGGCCTGTACTGGATAAGATGGACCTATTTCAGATTAGAACTTATGTCTTACAAAGGGGTCTTCTGGCAAAGACAGCATACTGGATCCTGTCTAACTGAGTTCTGTGGTTGATCCCATTACAGAGTCCAGAGATGCCACACAAACTGCTGGAAGAGGGCACAGCAGTCTAAATTACAGTGAAGAGGACAAAGAGCTGGCAGATCGAACTACGAATCTCAGCTCCACCAGTCTCTCATTCAGATAGACTCATAGATTACAGTGCCTTGTGATAAAGCTGATCTGAGAAGGCTGGATTCATGCCCAGATTTGACACACAACTCTTGAGCAGGTCATCCAAATTTCCAGACATTGGTCTCTCACTTTCAAGGGAAGATGTTTCAGTAAAACTGGTTATGCTGTTTTGCAATTAGGTAGCATTCTTTAATGAACCCTTAACAAATTAACAAGGTTCATGTGCTGAATTCCTGGAGTTGTGATCTCTCGAAACACAATTTTTCCATACTACTAAGCATCTCACAACTACATTTTCAACTCATGAAGGTGCCTCAGGTACAAACACAAGTAATTTGAATACTTAAAACAAATTTTTCAAGTACTAATGTATTATTGACCATAATGTTAACAATACAGATCAGACACACCAGCTTCCCCGTATCACTTGCAAAAGGGATAAGGCAGCAAGCATGGTCAGGTTACCAGACAGGAGCTGTAGGTAAGGAGAATTAGCAGATGGGGAGCAGAGCCTCAGATCATATGGTCAAGCACTACAACTAAAATTTCAACATCTACCAAAGGTGAAAAACAGGATGGAAGGAGAAAGAGACAGATGTTTGTTTTTCATTTTGTCTGTAGAAAGAAAAGGAAGAAAAAAGGACTTATGATTATCTTACTGTCATGAATAACTACAGAATTGGGACTTACCCTAACCCACACAATACATTCTAGGCCACAGCTTCCAGACATGCTTGCACTACTACTACCATCTCCCATAGCAACAGGAAAGGTTCTGCTAGTATTGACAGCAGCAACTCCCGACTTTCTGTTGAGCCAAAATGCAACCACAGGATAAAGTACATTTCCAGCTTCATCCCTCAGTTGAACTGGACAGATACTGGGACATGTCTAACAGCAGTTCTGTGACTCTCAAGTTAATGCCAAGCTTTTGTATTGAATTTGAAATCAGTGCATTCATCCTCCCCACAAACTTGACGTCAAGTGTCCAGAAAATTGACAAAGTCTTCCACTTTTAAAGATCTGTAGCTGGACACCTTCCTGCAAAATGACATACAGGTTCTCATCAACCAAACGCCTCAGGAACTATTTAAATCTGCAAAACCATGAGCACTTGGAGTGGGGAACAAGCGCTACAACTGTGGACATGGCACATCAGGGTGGGAACCACCTGAAGAAAGTCAAGAAGAGATGAGTAAATCAGAGAGGCAGGATTCACAAAGGAAGGCTAAACTAGCAAGGATTTCTGAATCAAAAGAAGAATAAAAAAAAGAGGACAGGGAATTTCACTGATGTTAAAGGTCATTTTAAGAAGGAAGATGATAGGTCTGTTCTCCCTATCTGTGGAGACAGAAGAAGCCAAGGGCTTATGTGCAACAAGGCTAATGGATGTACAGTAATACGATTTAACAGTAAGATAAGGAACGACAAGGAATGGACCAGATAAGGAGGTTGTGGAGTCACCATTATTTAAGGCAGTTAAGAATATGCTCAGCAGACATCCATTATAAACACTGGTGACCCCACTCTAGGGAAAAGGGAAGAATGAGTAATCTCTAGAGGACCCTTGTAATACTTTGACACTTTGGGAAGTAAGTACAAGCACATTTAAATAGGCTACTAAATGCAAGGTGTATACCTACATGATTCATCTAGCAAAGTTTGCTTGGTCTTCCCAGGAAACCTCCTGCTTACCTGTTAAGGAATCTTACACCCATACACTTGCACTGGTAAAAACATCCCTTCAAACCCATCCATCTCCTACAGATCCACAAAGCTCTTGGCTCTTACAACAAAAGTTGTGATACACTGATGATTGACTCTCAAGAAGTGATGGACAGGATGAAAAATCTAGTCAGTGGGCCTTGCAGCTAAGCACCAAAAGAATGACAATAGCAGAGAGCAGGCAGATTAGCAACCACATGTAAAAACCACAGCCAGAACCAGCAACTCAGCAGTCGCAAAATCAGCAATGCTGGGTCAGGCTAAATATCAGACCATCAGTGGAACATGATAAATTGGAACATTCAGAACCTGCAGAACACAATATGAAGCTGTTCCCAAGAAGGGACCATTTCTCAGAGCCTGAAATTCAACCTCATTTAGAATGTTTCAGTATTTTTCCATTCACATCATGGAGTGTTTTGATTCCTAATAGTAGCAACCAAAATTCTATCTCAGAGGAAATTCATCACTTTCCTGGGCTAAGAAATAGCAGAAAATTGGGAGAAGTGTCTTTGGAACTGGTGATTACCTACACGCACACAGAGCAAATAGCTTCTTAATATTTTATATATATGTATCTTTTTAAAATAAATTTGTATTTACTATTTTCAAAAAGGCCACTATAACAAATGCTATACATATCCCCATAAGAGTCTCTTTCAGCCTTCAAGTGTGGTTTATGTTGAAGTGTAAAATACAAAAATTCAAGAAAAAAAACTTGTTTAGATCACCTATAAAGACCACATAAACCTACATGAAGTGCAGTTGAGGACGATGACACATTTCAGAGATAAAAAAATATTACTAATTTCTACTGTTAAGTATCCTATTTCTTTGACTACTGAAAACACAATAACTAGTGCAATGACTCAATGACAAATGCCAGTTTCATAATTAGGGTGGAGCATGCAAGCCACTATAAAGGTTGCCCCAGTCTGAGACTCTCACTTCTGATGAATATATTTGAAAGCTCCGGATTCTGAGTGAGGTAAGCATAACCTAAACATATTGGGTGTTTCAAATCCTTGGAGCTAACTTCAGTAATTTCTTTTCTTGGGAGAGTTGATTCAATTTTACAGGAAAAAACCCCAACTCTTTTCATTTAGGTTAAGAATTAATCATTTCACATGGTTAGAGGGTGTCAGACATGTTTTAAAGTCTGAGGATTGTTATTGTCTGCTTTATTTACAGTTATTCTTCAAGACAACATCTGAGAAACATGGAACATCTACTCAATGAAAACCTTCTGAAGTATTTTACCCAGTATGCCTTAATGGAGGGCAGCACCAGTGCACTGTCCATTGGTGGGCTGAAAAATCTACTTCAGAATCAATTTGCACAGTATCTGAAGGTAAGTTTCACTCTCACTATATTCACTGTGCTGTCTATGAAATGGACAGGAATAAGGAAATAGAGGAAATTATGTTCAAGGCACATTATTGTGCCCAAATGGTTTCACCAACTCCATAAACAATTCTTAAATAAGGTTTGGCTTATAAAACTCCATTTACATTAATGAACAGTAGCTCCCGGCAGATACCTGAGCATGGAGTTTATAACAAAGTCCAATGAAATAAAATGCAAAAAATCTAAGAAACTGTTTTGGTTTCTTGGGGAGGTGGTTGTGGGTTTTGTTTGTTTTTAATGCAAGCCAAATTTCATCTAAAATACTGTATCTGAGTCTTATATTTTTTTGTTTCAGTCTAAATATTAATCTTGAATCTGGAAAATATAGAGGGAAAAAAAAAATCTATAAACCAAGTAAAACGGTGGGATACATTTAAAAGCAAGACTTCAGCCAATTTCTATCTAGATTAAGTTATCACCATCACAAAATAAAATAAGGTTTTCCATTCCAGAAAGATGCCAAGTAAAGAGAAGAGATTCCATCATGCTAGAGAGAGAAAAGTACCCATTTCACATAGCTGTAAACTATCTAGTTCTGATTTCATATATATTCTGTGCCAAACCTTTCCTGAACTGCATTAGGACTCAATTTAGATTCTTTTGCTAGACAAATCCTTAAATACTGTATTTTGGACAGCTGACAAAACCAATTTTTGCTAAAGGTCTGAAATAAGTGGCACTCCAATAGAAAAATCTAGTACTTTGAGAACTACTGTAATCCAATTTAGTCTTTTCAATTAACATGATACGACTTATTAACAAAACACAAGGGTCAGTGGTTTTTTTCCCTCTGAAAAAACATGTTAGAAATTAATTGCCAAAAACTAGTAGAAATGTGATGGCAAATTCAGAAATATAATACTTTTCATATTAGCTGTAGACCATTTAGCACCCTACCCACTTTCCCAGATATGTGGAAATGGAACTGTTCAGAAAAAGCAGTACTGATGTTTTCTATCTAGACACCTAGTCTGTTTGCAAAAATTCATGGCAACATAATAAATCAACATAAAAACAAATTTGGTTTATATTATTTAATTAGCCTGATCAGGGTTATCAGAATACTCACTGCATCAAGATGTTACAGGCACTCTTACCAGACACAAAAAATAAAAGAAGGTAATAATCAAAACTAGATTAAATACATTAGCAAGATTTTTTCAACAGTGAATACAGTATGCTTAGTAAAGAGGGAAAAAGGGAAGAGAAAGAGAGATTGATCCTAGTCCATAGTGTAAACAAAGCAGCAACACATTTTTAAACAATGCATGCAGGGCCCAAAATAGTATTTAACAAAGGAGTAGATGGTATGCATATTAATTTTTATTGGTGACTATGCACATGATGCAGCTATTCCACCTGCTCTGTTTCCTATGTTCCAAGTTTACCCCCAAAAGACTGAAGTAACCTGTCTGAGTAATACGTGCTATTTCCCAAATGGTTATCGTATCTTTGTTAACATTTTTGGCAGACAATAGCAAGCTGTACTTCCAGTTTAACCAGTCAAACTAGTAAATACAACACTACCACAGTAACACCTTCAAGTAACACTGACTGTGTCACTTCTTGGCAACATTCTTAATAGAAAAATAGTCACGACAATCTACTTATTTCATTCTTGTTTTTTTCCCTTTAATTCTTGTCTTATAAAAACAGGATCAATTCTCACTTGATAACATAATCAAATCTCTGGACAAAAATAATGATGGATCTGTCAGCTTTGATGAGTTTGTGATGCTTATAAAAAGGCTAACTAGAGATCAGTAAGGCAACTGCAAGAATGAATATCACTGCTTTGAAGAAGAGCCTGGCATTTGTTTACATTATTCATGTACCTAAACCCACAGATTTGTTACTATTTTAAAACAGATGGAATAAAGATTTAACAGATAACCAAGTATGTCTGTATTGTGTTTCCTGCACAACTCACAGCCACACTTCCCAACTAAAACACCTTGCAATTAATTCAGAACTGCTTCTATTTCATGCTACATTTGAGGTGTCATTTAACAAACCCTGCTTTACCTGAGCTATTATTTGGACCTCTAGAGCAATTCAAATCACACAGTTTCTAAAACACACAAAAAGAAAGATGTAGCATTCCATTTGAGGAGTGTTCCCTAGTGCATACTACCCAATACTCCTCCCCCTTCAGTTTCATCATTCACAGAAGACGACACTTCCACAGGGCAAACAGGTCAAATTTTTAGAACAATAAGTACTTATTTTCAGCAACAATGTAACAATGCCAAGTATGATAACTGCAACATTATGTGCTCATGTTAAATTACTCTTTGGTAAGTATGTACTTTTTTGTTACACTCTTGTAAATGGCAATACCTAAATATATAAAAACTGAGTGACTGCTGTTGCAATTAGAACATTCATCACCTTTCTTTGGTGCAGACTTAACCTTTTCATTGTGTGATTCCTGTGACAGATGTCTTTCACACATGTAATTCATTGGCATTATTATTTACTTTAAGAAGAAATTAGTGAAAGAAAAGAAATGAGAAGAATAGAAATTCTGAAGGCAAGTAATCAGTGGATTAGGTACTAATCCTGCTAGATAACTTGGAATTTCAGACTGAATTTTAACACCAACATCCTCCATTATCTTGATAAATTAGATCTTAGAGTTACTTAAGGACTTAAAGACTCAGCTTAATTGCAAAGTCTGTTAAATGCATTCAAGTCCCCATACGACTGTGGTTCCTACCCCTGAATTTCCCCTCCACGAAATGAGGAATAAAGTACTTCACACCAGTGACGCATGAACAGAAGCCTCAAAAATATTGTTTAGACATGATATAAATGTTCTAATAGGCTCCCAGGCCATTCTTTTAAAAAAGCCTTTAGTTCTTCAAATGCATTGCTTCTTGAAAGAAATTCATAATATTTCTTAGTTTTTTCTGGTTTATGAAAAAATATTCTAACTTAACAACATGCTTTGATTTCAAAACTAAAGACACCACACACACATTTGCTTCCTAAGTTACACTAGCTACTTTACACACCTAACTACAATCACAGAACTTTCAGAGGTGCTTTTGCATAAGTGAGACATATGTTGCTTTTCCTCTCTTCGACAACCCGAGAGATTTTGGAATTCAATCACGTTACTGAGATCCTGAATAGGAAACATGGACACCAAGAAATAAACATGCTTCAAGAGTGTCACCTACTGGCAAAATATATTTCTGCACAATTTCTTGAGAAATATATAGAAAAATGCACTTTTTCCCAGTGCAATAAATTCAGTTTCATGATCCTATACAAGGTGCAACAGGTCACAAAGAACAATGGTCACAATTAATATCAGATTTTTTAAATCAAAGAAAAAAAGAAAAAAGCATTACAATTATTTCTGGAAAAGGTTTTTTTTTCCTCTAGAACAGCATTAGATGCAGTTGCAATAAAATGGACAAAAAATTAAATAAAATTAAAAATAAAATTAAATAAAATTAAAAGGCTCGTTAAAAAAACTAATTTTAATAATAGAGGAAGATGAGGGAAATTGAACAAACAAGTAACTCTTTGTCCATCCAGTGAATCCAGTTCATTAGAAGTTCAAAGACTATACAGTTTCCCTTTAAATGAGTTATTTTTTAAATTACCATTTGCTGAATTACCAAATTATCATTGGTGTGAGAAAATTCATACCTAGCACTACACTCAAGCAAACGCGTACTTTTCTGAACAGACATCTTCCTGCAAAGAACACTAACAATTTACCTATCATTATTTTCCAAAAAGACTAGAAAGTAAAGCAGAAAACTTAAGAATACTTAATGGGAACATCACCTGCAACTAATCAACCAAGATGTGATCAAGAACTTGAGGGGCTGTCCCCAGAGCTCATGAACCTCCCTCATCTTCCCTACTGAACAACCCCAGGCAACACTCCAGGCTTGGGAAAGCATGGCTGGAAAGCTGCCCAGGGGAAAATGACCTGGGTCTGCTGGTTGATAGGAGCTGAACATGAGCCAGCAGTGTGCCCAGGTGGCCAAGAAGGCCAATGGTATTCGGCCTGTATCAGCAATAGTGTGGCCAGCAGGACCAGGGCAGTGACTGTCCCCCTGCACTGGGCACTGGTGAGGCCACAGTTCAGGTGCTGTGTTCGGTTCTGGGCCCTCGGTACAAGACAGACATTGAAGTGCTGGAGCTTGTCCAGAGAAGGGCAATGGAGCTGAGGAAGGGTCTGGAGCACAAGTCGTGTGTGGAGCAGCCAAGGGAGCTGTGGTTGTTTAGCCTGGAGAAGAGAAGGCTCAGGTGAGACCTTATCATTCTGTATAACAAACTGAAAGGGAGGCGTAGCAAGGTGGGGGTCAGCCTCTTCTCTCAGCCAAACAGTGACAGAATGAGAAGAAACAGCCTCAAGCTGTGCCAGAGGAGGTTCAGGCTGGACATCAGGAGGAATTTCTCCACTGAAAGAGTTGTCAGGCATTGGAAAGGACTGTCCAGGAAGGTGATGGAGTCACTGTCCCTGAAGATGACTGGAAAAAATGACTGGATGTGGCACTGAGTGCCATGGTCTAGCTGACAAGGTGGTGTTCAATCAAAGGTTGGACTTGGAGGTCTTTTCCAGCTCAAATGGTTCTGTGATTCTCTGTAATTCTGAGTTATACTATTACTTGATAATCTCAGTTTTTATTCCTAATAAAAAGGTTCAAATTTTCATAGATGGAGGCAAAGGAGATGAAGGTATCTTCTAAGTACTTTAAAATAAACTTTAAAAAGCTTTGCCAAGTACCATCCTGGCTACCTGAATGCTTGGCAAATTAAGAAGAGAGGTAAGTAGCTGCATACTTTATGGTGTCACTGAGTTCCCCTGCTAAACTACGTATTTCAACTTTTGTCTCTTTCTTAAAAATAAAAGGTAATACTGCCTCACTGTAGCCCTGTTCTACAGGCCACATTTTTCCTGAGCATGAGTATAAGTCATGCTCTCACTGGCTGTGACCTTTTTCCCCTTGGTTGGACAAGGAGAGCTTGATCTCCAGGTCATTGGACAACTAATATAAACAATATAAACATTTCTGTAACTGCGCAAGAAGAAAGCAGACATGTTCTGACTTTCTTAGAGAGCAGACATGTTGAGAGCAGACCCTCTGCCTGGTCAGACACCTGGTCAGAGAGAGCCTTGTGTCCAGGGTTCTCCAGGCAGTCTGCCTGAGGAACCCTGGATGCAGAGTCTGCTGGTAGGTATTAGAGCTCTTGCTGCTGCTTAGATGCTTAAGTTCTCTCTGCATAGATATTAGCATTCTTATAGATAAATAAAGCTTCTGAACATTTCTTGGAGTCTACCCTCTCATCATTATGCCTCACGGACGACACCCGAGAAACCCACACCTCACCAGTATCTTTCTTCTCCCCCTTCCATTTCCAAAGGAGCAGGAACCAAAAGAAAAGTAAACTGCTTTGGTCTTTAGCATACAGTGGCATCACAAGATATTATCGGTGCTGATACATTCCAATTAACTCTTGGATAATGAAACATCTGCATCAGTTCAATAGTTCACAAGCTTCACTAACCCTCTTCTCTTCCAATCATTTTTTTATTGATTATATAGATCATCTAAAGAGTTTTTTAGCACAAGACGGACTTTGCTAAGACAAATTATTTAGCAGTTACAATTATTGGTATACTATTCCTCCTTGGAATGATTTACATCTGTTTCTCATCCAGAACTGAGATGTCAGAAATCAGATTAAGATGCTGAAATACAACTGGTAATAACCAATTTCAGAACCTTAATGCAGCTCAGAGCAAAAGAATATCCATTATACAAACTCCAAGCATACTGCTTCCATTGTAAACAATGTATTAATCTTCTATGGCATACGTTCATTCCATTATTTTCCTGACTTTATGTCCACATAACTTTCTCTTTAACATATCTACCTTACTTTCTCTTGAATGCACACTGCAAACCAGTTAATTACAATTAGATAAAACTGGCACTCAAAAAGCTCTAAAAATAAAGATTACCCAGAATCCATCTTCTCTACTCTCCCTTCTTACTACCCAAAAAATTTACAGAAAGCTTTCAACATCTTCCACATTTTACAATATATTGCTATTATGAAATTGACCCCTCCAGTGAAAGAATATATCTTTGCATACATTCAAGAAAGAGGAAGAAAGAGAACTCTTACATGATGACAAAGCCACAAATTTGACGCCAAAAGCAAAGATTACCCTTTCTTACCTGAGGACATCTCCAACTTCTAGCAGCAAGTCTCACACTGAAACTTTGAAGATCTTTAACTTTTGAAGTTCAGAATAAGCTATATTCCCTATGCAAATAAACAACCTTGACAAAAAGGTCTAATGCTTTAAAACTCTCCTATTTGCACATTTCAGACTAAACAGATGTGAAAAAAAAAGGTTTATGAGCAACCCACTTAATTTGTCACTAGAACAGATGTTTATATCTTACACCAGGGTATTGCTTTATTTCTCACATTCTTCTATTCTTCTCCATTTTCTTAAAAACCCTCATTCACTGATCATTTTTAAGTTTCATTATAACGACAATGTGACAAACTTCACTCAAATTCTGTCATCAGTACATGATGCAGAGAGCCCTGCCCTATCCACAGCACTGAAATTTTTGTCAGAAGGAAGACTGTAAGATGGGTGGGGAGGAGAGATGTAGTGGTTATTTATGCTATTGATACAAAGGAAATACAAGAATTTTTCAAACCCTTTCCATTTAATCTGTGTCTTTTTATATAAATTTGTATTTTGATAAAAGCTTTTCAGCTCCCTTTTACATTTTATTCCCTAATAAAGCCAACCTAATCATTGTTGTCTACTCCCAGCATCAGGTGACACCCAAGGAAACTATTAGAAAGATAACAAATGGTAAGACACTACCAAAAGAAAGTAACTTTTTTAAACAATACTAAATAGGGACAGCAGAAACCATCTCATGTCCTACCATGTAACAATATAGACAGATCTTAACTAACAGAGGTAACTCCCTTCTTAACAAAAGATGCATGTTCACAAAACATACGCAGGAAAAACCAGTACTTACAACAGGGGTTTTTGTGTCTGGGTCAAATTCTGTAGAATTTGCATCTGAAACAGAAGTTCAAAGTAAACACAGTACACTTGTTCTACATGCACTACAAACTCAAACAGTTCTGTGGCATTTCAGAGCTTATCTGCATTTAAGCTACAATCTCATGTTTTGAAACACATACTGCACCACTGTTGAAGCAAGCACAGAAGAATATAACCTCAGATACAAATATTCCCTTTCCTACTTTCCAAAACTCCTCCTTCTCAGTTCTTAGTAATAGAAGTTCATTGATGAGCTAAATCTCTTCATACTACTACTGCAATGGTTTGGCTACTGGTTCTGGTTTGGCTACTCTGGCTAACAAAAGCAAGTGAGAAAACCGCTTCTCACTTTTTACTCCTCACCACCTGCACACTGCAGAAGACTGGATCTGAAATGTAAGCACATGTTCTATGCTTTAGATCAAGAAACAGGTTTCAAGCACTTTGCATAATAAAGAGTTCCTACTCCCTTGCACAGAGAGGTAGCACAGGGTACACAGCTGAAAATGACCTTGCTGCAAGAGCTAAGGATCTAACAATCATAGGATCTGTAAACAGTCCCAGTAATAGACATACTTTTCACATGGAGAATAAAATTTCTTCTAAGCAAATCACATTCACACCAGAATACTGAGCTCACCTTTCCAATTCAAACAGTTTCTTGCAAATTCCACAACAGCTAACTGCATTCCTAGACAAACTCCTAGAAGAGAAAACAAAACGCCCAGATTTTAACAGGACACAGAGCAGGACTAAGTACTTGCTCTTCTGTCTTAAACTTGACTGCTTTGAAATTTTGGTACTCAAGTGTATATACACAGACTTATAAAAGCTATATCAGAAATGGCTTCTCAATGTAAAATTCACACTTACAAACTTGGCACACTGTAAATATATGTGACATAATTATGTGGTTTGAGCCCTTTCAAAGGTATTTTTTTTTCTCCTGTCTATTTTACAAATAATTAACTCAAAGACAAACAGAAGCTGAAAGCCTGAATATACCCAGATTCAAAATTTTCTTTGGCCAGTACTCAGACACTTAAAAATTTTAAGAAATTTGGAGTAGGAATCAAAGTTTCAGAGGCACTTATACAAACACCATTTAGCTTATAGGCAAGATGACATCTTTAGACTTTACCAGTAAGTCAACAAAAATCATTTAATATAACAAATGTGTCCAAAGACACCTATGTTTTCTGCACACTGTTTAATATTTGTAATTATACGGATTTAATTACAAGCAATGACTATCCACTTAAAATGTGACCATAGCAAATAAAACCTTGGGAACAGAGAGAGGTTTTTTTTTCCTCCCTTATACAGCAGATACAGTACATGACTGACCCCGGGCATTATTTACACGGCAAATATTCACAACATCACATGCACTTCCCTAAGACAGGATCTTTCCTTAGTGTGAGTTTCATATTTTTTTAATCAAATCAATTAGCTTGCTGTACATCTTCAAAACACAGTAATTTCTGACTTGAATGATCTTACCAAGAAAAGGTTTCTTCTTTGTTCTTGCCCAGGAGATAGCTTGGAGTTTGCCTTCTGTTCCCCTAATTCCAAACCCTCCTGGGACCAGAATGCCACTGTAATGACAGCCATATATGAAAGATTCAACATGTAGAATCAAGCCAGCAGAGGAAGTCTATACAAACTGAAGATTTTGAGGTTATAACTAAGCAAGCACAATGCATGAAAGGAATGTTTTGTACGACTATTAAGAATAATTTGGAGATTTGTTTTATATACCCACCCCAGTTCTCATCTGACCAACCTCATGCTTCATGTTGAAATTCCCACTCCTCAAACACATACTGCCCAAATAAACTACCTACATATTCACTACTCTAGGATCTTAACACCAAAACTTTAGATCTACTAAGTAACAATGCAGAAACTAAATGCATCTTGGCAACAAATAATACGCCTTTAAAAATACAAAGTGAAATCCTGGCAGTGATTCATAACAGAGACATTTGCAGAGTGTGATTAGAATTCACAAGCACCTTTCACTATGCTGAAAGTTGACAAAGAAAAACTTTTGACAACTGACCTGCACTGTAAATAAAGTCCAGCTATCCCAAAAAACAAAACAACAACAACAACAAAACCCTTAACCCAACAACCAAACAACCGTAACTTGTCTAAAGAGATCAAAGCAGTTTGGGGATATAGGTTGATACTTTAATTTGCTATGTCCTCAGTTTGTCACCAACCACATAACATACCCCTTTACGTAAGTAACAGAAGTTTGGATGCATTTGACTTACTGAAGCATTTTTCATCCTATGAAATAAATATCATGGTCTGCATTTGGGATACAGAATACTAAATGCCACTTACTCTGCTTTGCACAGTTTGTGCCATGCCTGGTGATATTTCACTGAGTTCTGCACTTCTGTAGAATGTTCAAGTTCTGTTGAATCTATGTACTAATAAAGAAAAATAGGCAATGAAATGGTCTTTTCTTCCACAGGAAGAACGGTATATGGTATATAATCGAGCATTAAGAAAAATTATTAAGAGTTTCAAGTAAACTATAACAACTGTAACAACCAATAAACCTGTAACAACTTCACTGAAGCAGTACTTGCTTTGAAGACACACTGCTCTAGTTGCAGCAATCCATGCCCCTTTCTTTGCATATAGCTCAGAAGTTCTGCCTGCCAACAGTCCTGTTTGGCATCCTCCAGGTAAGCAGACTTGCTAAAATGCTTCACATAACTGTGTACCCAGATTATCTTCCTATGGCAATAAGGGCACCAGTCAAGGCATGGTGCTGACCCCATCCTGATATCCCAATGAGATGTGGCCAGGATGTTCACTTTGCTGCCTTTTGGGTGCCACAGTTTATCTAATCTAATTATATGACTGGATAAACCTGCTTTGTCTGTGAGAAAAGCATTCCTGGGAACTGTTGTGTTGCGAGACACACTCATTGTCTATGCCCTACTAGAAATACTGAATTAGAGTATCTAGTGCCACTAAGCAGCACAGTTTCCAAGGTACCTCTAGAATGAAGTGGTATGTCCTGCACTGGGGACACAAAGATCAGAGTTTGATTCTGGGTTTTGTCAGTCTTTTTCTCAGAATAACATAATGAAATCAGAGGCTGCTGTAAAGTCCATCCTCCATAAAAATGAGATGATCTGAAGTGACAGAACTCACCTGTGTGCAGAGAAATTAAACTGACAAGAAGATTGCTGACATTTCTCCAGACAAGACTGCCTTTTAGCAAATATTTTCTAGTTTTTCCACACTCCAGAAGGTATCAAAAATACGACAGAAAAATAACTATTTCTGAATGTTTTTATTCTATACTAGAATACTACACGATCACCTAAAAGGACACTTTATCATGCTGGGAGGTTAGAAACTAATTACAGTTTAAAGTTAATTGTGTTTTCCTTGTCAAAGATATTGAGCAGGCACATTTATTACTTCAAGCAGCATCAACATTTCATCATTCAGATTAAGCAGTGCCTTCAGATCATGGGCTTATACTGAGAGCCTTTGGGCAAAAACACTAAAAGGAGGTTAGAACGGGAGGTAAGTTTGGTAGGAGCCCTTGTCTGTCAACAGTTCAGCACAGCACTGGAGCTCAGCAATCATCAATTCTCATGTTTGTTAAGCCCCACCAAACTTAAGACTAGCTGCACAGAGAGCTAACTGTGTGTTTGCAGATGGGGCACCTTTTATTTTTTTGCTAAAAGCACAGCCATTTTACATATAAAAAAATTTCCCACTATGCATCTGCCAGTGTGAAACACTACAGTGACTGAATCATGTAGGTCAGAAAGGACCTTGGGAGGTCTCTAGCCCAACTCTCCACTCAAACCAAGTCAAAATGGAGCAGGTTGCTCAGAGTCATTTCCAGGCAGGGCCTAAAAATCTCCAGGGATCAATTCTGGCTGTTCCCATTTTCTTGTTTTTCGTGCACACAGAAACAAACACTTTTGTAGCATTTGCTCATCATTTTCCCAGGGAACAAGGAGAAGCTGACCATTTGTGCCTTTTTTTTTTTTTTTAACTCTGATCATCATCATCATGGCTAAGCATCAGATCCAGTTTTGAGTAACTTCAGTGTTCCCTTCAGACTTCAGTTCCAAATAAAATAATTAAATCTGTAAATATTTATTTTAAAAAATTAAGATGCTTGGACTGTTTGTATTTATTTGCATGATTCATTTTGTAATCTTCACATGAATTAAAACTGACTCACATGATGGGAACTAGCAGAGTATCACACAACGATACAATAGTAGATTCCAAGTATTCCTGAAAGCAAAAGCCAGAAATATCCTCACCGTTAAATCCAGTTTGTAATTAATTGCCAGTGCAGAGTGTTCCAGAGCTTTGAAAACAGATGCATAGCAGTCACTCAGCTTTGTGTATTTGCCAACAAGAGCTATGGAACACACCTTCAGCAACCTTTCATATCTGACAAAAAAAAGGTTTTCAGTTACTTCATCAAATTTCAAAGATAACATTTTAAAAGTGTTTGCTTTTACTTTAACTCCACTAAGGATCTTCTAAAATTTACAAACTGACCATGTTTTTAAACTCAGACCATTCACAGGTGATCAGCACTGACCCCAGTCCAGTCTGGTGACTTGGAAGTAGCTAAAAATCTCACTTGAAATAAAACACTTCTAGAAAAAGCAGGAGAGTGTAGAATACCTGCAAGCCATTTTTTTCCATTTCATTAGAAGATCACTTGGCTGGTCATCAATAGGTAAATTTAACCTCTGTTTAAAATACTTAATGATGCCTTGCTCTTCCAGCAGGATTGGTACTCGGTAAGTAGAAGAAACATCATGAATAAATATCACCTGGCAAAAAAAAGCATAACACAAAAGACTTACCTAAAATTTTTCATAAGAAACATATATTCTATTATTTGGATACTACATGCATTTTTTTATTCTACATACAGTCTAATTGTTACATACTTTTCTTTTGAATGAGCAGGACAGCTTGGCAGCTACCATACTAAGGATATAACATTAAGAAAGAATAACCAGCTGCTCTAAGTTCACAAAAAAAATCCATGATCAGTCTAGGGAAAATAAGACACATGCAGGCAAGTGTCTTCTGAAATCCCAAAGTGGTTCATTAATTTTAAGACACACAGGGGACTTAAGAATGGCTTTGCAGAATTGTGATGAGTACAGTTATAAAAAAAAAAAAAAAAAAGGCTGCAACACGTGTGGCCTCTGCCAGCATCCCAGTTCAGTCCACCGGGTCTGAACACTGGGGACACACCTATATTACACGAGTCAGTGCTGCAGAAAGGCATTTGAGCCAGCCAGACCAGCACAAGAATGCATCACTCTGCCCTCATGAAAGCTGTGACTCGTACAACTATTCAGGTTCTACTCTAAAAGGTAGAAATTTGGAAAAAAAAGAAACAGTGCCATGAAGACACCTCTCTCCCTGACAGGGAGCACTTAGGGAAGTTATGCATGTGGCTCTTGGTCCAGTATGACTGGACCAATAATTACAGTTGGGATCTGAGCACGTATGTGCTTACACACAGCCCGATACTGCCAGAAGAGCACACACCATTTCTGTTTGACTGAACTTTCAGTTCTCTCTCTCTCTTGTTGGAGAGGAACCACAAAGGCCTTTCAGAAGGATTTTCCAGAAGCTAGCTCAAGGGTGTTGCCTTCCATAGACAGTAAAACAGAAGGAATGAGGAACAAAGCAATGGCCACACTGTTCTTTATGTCCTCATCTGGAATCTCGTTATCAAAACCTTTTTCTTGCACATCTGCAGAGAAAAAGATCACTACTGATATATATATTTGAAATACCACATAACTACTTGCACCTGTTATACCTTTAGTATTATCCATTACATTGAAAATGTAATGTTCTCACTTGCAAAAATATTAAAGACCATTTGATTTATCAAAATCAATATTTGACAAGCAAGTCATCGCAAACTAGCAACTCAAAATTCACACA
This sequence comes from Calyptomena viridis, assembly GCA_013390005.1. Classification (NCBI taxonomy): domain Eukaryota; kingdom Metazoa; phylum Chordata; class Aves; order Passeriformes; family Eurylaimidae; genus Calyptomena; species Calyptomena viridis. The sequence goes on along the minus strand of WEIV01018668.1, from coordinate 267,890 downwards.
TGAATTATAAAAGGACATATAACTACACAGTAGATGTTCTAAACGTGTTAAAGGAAATAAACAGCTTATTATACATTACCATTACTGTTCATGATGCTGTGCTCATCTACGGACATGAGCAAATCACCCAGCTTTAACCACATTTTGTTCAGCCATTATTATAATCACCTGGGATCATTTATGGGCAATAACCAACCAGAGTTGTGAAAACCGTGCAGTTTCAAGCTATGCACTCAAAATCTATTCCTTTTATTAGCTTTTACATAACATGCATTTAAATTATTAATTACTGTTTGACATAAAACTTAACATATAAACACCATAAATTTTTAAAATGTTATAGTGTACGTGACAGCAAGAGAAAATAAAAACACTTACATATTAATGAAGCAGCCTGAATTTGAAAACAGAAATGCACAGAAATATTTATATGTCTTCCCGCATGTTTAAATAATGACAAATAAAATATTAAAGTACTGACCTGCTCAGGCTCCACATGACAAAACATGGAAATCTTCTCTTTCACTGCCATTTCTATTGGTTTTGCACTTCTGCAGACTATCTGTCATAACAGAAAGAAAAGTTTTAAATATTTACTAGGCAAACAAATACAAGATTCTCAATACTTCATGGAGAAATTCATCTTCTTTGGAATCAGAGCACGAACAAATGTGCCTTTTATAGTCTTTCCCCTCTTTTGGAGTTCTACAATATATCACAGCTCACAAGTATCTACTATAGCAAGGCAGAAGTACATCAGTCATCTGCCCATACTAATGAATTTTTACTTATCTTTCATTGAGGCTCTCTGTAATACTGCCTCATGTTCTCCTTTCTTGTAGCTACTATCTTAATACTCTACCTAAAGTCTAGCAGCTCCTTAAGTATGAATAACATGATAAATCAAAAGGAATACTGTGATCTTGGAAATAAGATCAGATTTAAATTTAGAGCAGCAATATTTACCTTATATGCGTATTTCTAGTATTTCAGTGCTTTAGCATCTTCCTGTAATTTTTACTTTGCACATCATGACAAAAGGAGGCCAGAGATGAGAAAACTATTTCATAATTGTGAGGTTTTTACTGGTGCAATTATTCTGCTAGTATTTTGCTGATACATTTAAAACTCAGTAATTTTAGGAAATATTGGTAATTTTTAACCAATGAAGAAAATTATTCTATGTTTTGGTGTTTGTTGGAAGGGGTCTTTTTTTAGCATCATGTAACTCCAGCCAACTATTTCAAAATGCAGAACTGCTCTATCAATGCACCTACTGATTACTCAGTCTACTAACTTATTTTGAAACTTGAAAGTATAACAGAAAGTAGGACGATGCTGTTACAAGATTAGTTCATTATTTTCCCCAACTTTCTAGCAAATGCAAGTACTTAATGCATTAAGCCCTTTTGTTCAGAAACTTGTAGCTGACCTTTGATTACCTTGCTAACACAGCTTAGCTACACTGATATTAATGAAGTCTAATTAACTTCCTACTTACTGCACGGAAAGAATTAGGAAACAATTGTACGTTCTATTCAATTAAGCACAATTCATACTTAAAAACTGGGTACAGTTTGAAGGGGAAGGTATAATTCATAAACCTAGATAGTATGAGCACTGTCAAGTATGAGTTTGACTAAACCCATTTTGAAAACTATCATTAAATTTTCCTCTGCAAAACAAAAGCTAATGCAGACACACAAATCAAAAACATCGGAATCAGCATGAAAATAGTGAAACTACAATAATATTGGCAGAGGTGCATCTCAAAGAAACATAATACGCAGAAGATGAGGAACAACTCAATTGAATAGGGCAGCTCTGACAAGTGTATACTTAAGTTTTCAAAGTACTGTAACAAAGTACATGATATCTGCAGCTCTAGCGTGTTCTTCAGGCACTGAGAACACCCAGTGGAGAACAGGAAGGCTTCTGTACATACACAGCTGAGACTGTCCCAGCATATCACCTCAGAAAGCCTGGGAGCAGCCAGTGAGGCAGCAGGTCCTCAGAACAGGACGAGCCAAGTGCAGGTCAGGCAGCCTGGCAGCAGAGCTTATGGAGGAATAAGCTCCTGACTGCTGCTGGAGGAGCTTCTGCTTTAGTAGTCAACTGCAGCAGTTAACAACAGAAAAAAAACCCACTGTGCTTCTGGCACAGAACTGCCCCAGGCAAGAACTCAAGATGTGAGAAAGTGACTACATTTATCTGTTTTCCTTTTGTTACACACAGCCACTTACTAGGTTTTTAATTTTTTTTTTTATTTTTGGGAGGTAGAAATCAGGCACCGGCAATTACCTTAAAGGCCTTCACAAATCACATGCAACTCTCCCTATGCCATTAGCACCTCAAGAGGGATTTTGAAGTTTAAGCCCTGAAGCTTGGAAGACAGCATTGCATTAACAAGTCTTTCCCTCCACAAGCTGATTACAATTACTAAATCACAATTTGAAGTTAAACATGTCCTTCACATATCCTATTTATAAATCCATTGGTTATGTAGTTATAAACATGCTTATCGACAAATGTAAAATGCAAAAACTCTAAAAAAGTCAGAAAGAAGCACAACACAGCATTCAGTTGTGTGACTATCCTTTTAAGAATCGTTTTACCTTTTTGAGGAAATACACATTGTTTCTTCTTAACAATAGACAAAGAAATTTGTGAGAATGTCAGAAGCCAGAAACATCCTAGTTCTTCCCACAAAGTGAACAGAGATTTCAGATTATTTTTAGCAGTGAAGAATTATTTTTGTAAAAACATGCCTTTAAAACAACATAGCTACAGTCCCATGATATTGCTAAGGATTTAGTTGAATTAAGTTAACTTGGAGTGAATTTGAGTAATTTGATTTCCTGTGGCTTTAGTGAAAAAGTACAGCACATACTTAGCATTTCTTCTAAAATTTTTGTCCCTCCTCAGAGACTAAGGCTTATTCTTTGAACACAGGTTATGCAGGGACATTTCTAGATGAACTACAAATAAAATCTGTATTTATTGTATTTAACTCACCAAATCTGGAGACAAGCCTAGACCCCTCAGTGCTCGAACACTGTTCTGTGTTGGTTTTGTCTTCTGTTCACCAGTGGCGTTAGGCTGGAAAGGCACATTTTGTAAGCCTGAATTAGCAACCAACCTCTACTAAAAGAGCAGTTACAGATTAAAAGAGAAAATTCATTCCAAGTAATAATAGTTGCAGGAAGTAAACATATCCAAATAAAGACATACTGTGCCAGAATCCTAAGCAATTAATAGTGGTGCCACTTCTAAGAAATACTGTGAGAAAAACACAAGGTCCTATTTCAGGTCAGGTTTATTTTGTCTTTTTTCTTTCAGAGAAAAGTTTCCACATAATTGACTCCATCAGAAGAATAATAATATTCCAAAAGATGGATTTTGGTAATAAATGGAGAATGTCTACCACAGCACAAAGCCTCCAGTGGCTGTCTTTGAAAATACTCAGATGCACTAAATAATTCTGTTCTCAGATACACAGAATTAATTCTACCAATTGATGATCAATCCTCTAATCCATAGCTGTAGTTACTAATAATTATCTTCTTATCTGTACAAATTGAAATTATATCATCATCACCAACTTTTGCTTACAAAAACCTCCTCAATGAATACTTACTTCCTAAAATAGTAAGAAAACCCATCTGTGAAGTAAAATTTACAGTTCAAATGAAAAAATACTTTTAGCCCTGTACAAAGTGTTGTAGTGGTCTTGACTTGAGTCCAGCATGGAGGGGTTAATGGGTCAAGTAAACAAATATAAAGCCCAATACAGAATAAAATTTATTTTACTAATTTTAATAACTTACCTGTGGTACTAGGCTAACATGGATATTACAGAAATTCTCTCTTTTTGCTTTGAACTGAAACTGTCTAAATGCTTCGACAAATGGCATTCCTTCAATATCTCCAATGGTTCCACCCAGCTGAAAAGTAAAGCTTAGATATGTCAGACTGGCAGAAAGCAAAAACAAAAGGAAAAAAAAAACCCTATATACTGTTACATGTTTTCTGAAAATTTTATCTTAAGAAAACCTGACAATTGAAATTGGCAGGCATATTTTGAAAGAACCCTGATCTGCTCTGCACATTTTGTTTCCCGCAGAAAACATCAAGCAATTTTCCAGTTTTGTTATATCCACTTTACCAAATATATACATAAGCTTCCCACTGGAAGATATGTGGTGCTACTGAATAATATATGTTCTCACACTGCCTTTAAAGAGGTGAACCAGTAATCAATTGTTAAGCCGATGTGAAGGTTTTTGTGCAGAAAAACTTTATCTTCCTGTCAGATCAAGACACAGTTGTGATCAACAAGATACAGAAATTTTGCAATACTATCATGGCTTTCCAACATCAACAGATTTTATTACCAAATATTTATTACCAAACAAAAATGCAAGACTAAGTCTTGCTAAAACTTAGTTACAGAGACAGAAATTAGATGTCATTCGAAGACACAGGGAGCTTAGTAGACTAAGAAATGAAGAAAGCAGTTTAACACAAGTCTGACACAGTAGTTGTGTTTCAGAATGATCCTTCTGTGCCACCAAATGGCTTTGGACAGAATTGCTGTTTCTGTTCATCCAGTATCAGAAAAACTTCTGACAACTACATTTTTGCATAACACATATGTTCAGTCAGTAACAATTATTCTCAGAGTAATGAAGAAAAATACCTTTATCAGGCTGGAAGTATAAGTGTATAACAAAAAAAAAAGTAAAAATAAATAACCCCTAACATGAAGGAAACTGAAAATTAAGACTAAAGTTAAAGGACTGAAATGATCATCACATATTAATGTTCTTGTGCAACTTCTGCATTTACTGTTTTCATATTTGTTTTAAAACAAATGTTTGACTCTCACTGTGCACATCACGAAAAAGATCTATAGCTATACTGGTAAGTGTATTTTAATCAAGACAGATTCTTCTGTCTTCATGAGCAACAAGATGGACATTTGAAAGCTAGAATATTACTGCTCTCCTATTGACCTTTTCACAGTATATAGCAAAGAGAAAGCAAGTTTTTTATGTTTTTATGTAGGTATATAACCTAAAAGATTCCATACTTGCCTCAATTACACAAATTTGTGGCTCTCTTCTGTCATCATCCACTGGAACTTTTGCCTGATTCATTACCCATTCCTGAACTGCATCAGTGATGTGTGGAACAACTACAAAACAAAGCCAAAAAAGGCAAGCAAAGCTTACTTCAGCTTCATTTTTGCATGCAAAAGGCAAAAAAATGAACAGAACATAAAGAGGAAACTACTAGGTGCTTTCTCTATTTCTCCTCCCCTTTAGCCCAGAAGCCAAAGTTCACAGGAATATGCCCACATCTCCACACACGGGAGAAAGGAGTGGTACAACAAGGAGCAGCTTGTTCTAACTGATCACTTCTTTTGTGAAGACTAAATGGACTAGTATCCCACAAAATTAAAGATATTACCTTGAACAGTTTTTCCCAGGTAATCACCATGTCTTTCTTTATTAATGACATGCTGATATATCTTCCCAGTGGTGATATTGTTATCTTTATAAAGATTGATGTCCAAAAATCTCTCATAATTTCCCAAATCTAAGTCAACTTCTCCACCATCATTCAATACAAAAACTTCACCTGAAAAGAGAAAGTGAAAACAGAAAAACAACAAAATAATCAGAAATTATTAAGCAGACACAAACGTCTGAAAATAGAAGCATTTTTTAAATGACAGATCACAGCAACATATCAATAAAACACATACTGCAACTCAATCTGCATTGTCATTCTTTGTGACTTAAGAGTCAGGTCATTAGTTTTACATCTTATGTCTGTCCCTCAGACAGGTACAGTTTTGCAAATAAATATGTTATATTGCCAAAATATTTAAGTAACTTATAAATATTTAACGAGCATTTCAACAGCAATACGACCCTTCATCAGAAGAAAACAATCTCCAGGAATCATAAACCAGCAACAAATAAAATATTAATTTACTTGCAGGAGACAAAAACTGTGTTTTTAAAAGCACAAATTATTATACATGTTCAAAGTGTTTCACTACAAATTCTTATTGTGTGGATCTATTTTAGTGATTAAGGCTTGCATCAGGAGTAAAGTTATGATGAATATAAATGCTCCTTCAAACATGATAACTGTTTTGTATTCAGTTGTTTCACTTCATATATTTGGTTCACTATGTCCATAATAAGGGTTATTTCTGACCCTGAAAAATCTAATTAAAATATCCTTCAGTTTCTGACTTTTCTTAGGCCTCTAGAGTCTCTAAATTCAGAATCTAGTCAACTTCTGAAGGAACTGAAGGTGCTGGATCTTGAGGTAAAGCTGGAAAGGTCTTTAGAAAAACTGTAAAATATTTTGCCATGAGCCAATGAATCAATGGCTAAACACGTTACGGGACAAATACACACACACACAAAAGGCAGTTCTCCTAGAAGTATAATGTGGACTATGGAAATACATAACCCCAAAAGTACAACACTCCACTTCTATGGGTATAGATCAGGCTATGTGTGATTTGGAACTATGAGAGAGAGCTTTGCTTTGCTCTGCTCTGACCTGTTCTTTTGGTATAACTTTACTCTTTCAGTCTTATGTGCCAAAATATACTGAAACTGTTTCTAGCATTGTATTTTTGACAACTCTATAGTTGACATATCATAAGGTATTGTTTTCTATACATTTTCCTTGCCAGCCAATCAAGCATCTTGGGTGGATTTTTGGGCAAAGATTCTTATCCAATAGTTTTGCTTATCTATTATGTAACCACCTTAGAAAAAGACATAAAAATCTATGTTAAATCAATAAACATATTCCTGACTTGCAACGTATCAAGAGCCTGTGTGTGATTGCATTATGATTTGGGATCGTGCCTCCTATGTGGTAACACACTTCAATGAACAGCTTAACAAATCACCCCAACATGTACAACAGAGTGGAAGATTTATGCCTGATTCTGTGAGGGACTTAGTACTTTCTCTACACTAAGTCATCACTTGAGCCAACAGACATAGAGTGGAACCAACATTTCTCTTCAGCAGGCCTTGGAAGAATAAAAAAAATACAATGTTAATAAACCTCTTTAGTTAATGGAAATCTCAAAATTCTTTAACTCATATTTCTGTCAAAACCTTAACAAAAGAGGCTCACCATTCTGGAGTGTGTGAACTTCCACATATTACCCAATAAGCCAGTTTTTCTTCATGAGCAGTAAGAAACTCTTAAGTGAAGAAAGGAATTACATGCCATAGTGTTTCCTCTGCCTTGTACCTGATCCAGTGAAGGAAAACACACATCCTCACAATCTCTATTCATTGCAGGAGTCTTATCACCTGCCCAACTGCCTGAGTAGCATCAGATGTGCTCCTGTAAGTGCAGAACTACTGGATTAGTTAAATTCTGCTTTTTGAGAGAGGTCTGATGTGCCCTGCTCTTCCTCCACTTAAAAAACAAAGTAGTCTTTTTCAATTTAGGAGATATACATATTTCTCTTCAGTTCCAAAAATGTTGGTCTGGACTAAAAGCAAGTAAATAAAATTTAAGAAATAAAAGTGATTAAAAATGTCTGCTGCTGAAGACACTTTGAAAACTATTGTTTTTAATAAATGTACAAGTAACAAGCCACACAGCTGAAGGAACAATCAACATTATAAATGTATGTCAGACTGTGAGCAACACAGTCAATACAACCAAGGGGGCTTAGAGAACTAACCAATCAAACTAGGCATCTACTTTAAAATTATATAATTAGTTGGCTCTTTAAGTTTGACTGTTGTTTTTGACTAGATCCTCTTTGACTAAAATGAGAACTTAAGCTAACTCTCATGAAGGCACTTATATTTGAAGGCACTGACACCCAGACAACACCCAGACAGTACCTGTTGAGGACTTCAGTTTCAACTAGGTTTTACAGCATTATTTAAGTGGGTTTTTTAAATCAAATTGAACTGAAGACAACATTGACTAAACAAGGCTTACAGTAGGATTTTCCCAATAAAGTGGTATAGACTAGAAAGGAAGCATCTACTCAAAGTAGTGTCTTCAACAAAGAGGTTTCTGCTTCTTTACTTAGAGCAGACAATGCCCTTGAGAAGATATAATAAGCAATAAACTTGCAAAGTAATTATAAAATTACTAATAAATACCATACTCTAGGTTTCTAAAAAAAACCCAAACACATTATTGTGAACACAAATATTTATGCAAAAGGGAACAGCATCAGCCGTCATACCATGTTCATACGGTGAAAAGGTCCCAGCATCTATGTTTATGTAAGGATCAATTTTGATTGCAGTGACACGTAGACCACATGATTTTAGAATAGTGCCAATGCTGCTTGCAATGATCCCTTTGCCAATGCCTGAGATGACACCACCAGTTACCAGGATGTACTTCATTGGAAAATCAGCTCATGTGCACAGTCCTTGAGCTGGAAACCTGAAACAAGGATATACATCTGATGAATGCAAATTCATGTCAAGGAAGAACACAAATTCTACAAAGAATCTAAGTTGAAATGACCTATGACCATTTTGGAATCTGGGAGCAGGATTCACCTGTCCCAGTTTACCCATCAATATGTAAGCTAAGCACCAAAACAGGCTCTTTCACTCAGTGCACAAGAGCCCAATCCACAGTCGAGTGATTTATTTACAGTTCTGTGCAAAAAGGAGTACTGGGTGGCAAATCCACAAAGCCAGGAAACCACTACCATAACTTTTAACTATTTATGAATTTTAGCAAACAAAAGCACTAATGTCCATTGGCTACAAGTTTCATTTCTCCACCCCATCTGAAACAGGATGATGTATCGCACCCGTAATTGATTTCACATTCCATTCTGGCAGCTGGAGAGGTTAATCACTGGAACAATTTTTGATCAATGACAGCATGGCTCACCACAGAGCAAAACCTCTAGGGTCAAGAACATCTTTCCTTACTAAAGTACCCAATTCATCCACAACAACAAGCAACAGCACATGATCTCAGTATGCTAATGGCACTCAGTATAAATCAACACAGTACAGTTCTTCAGGAGTTAGTGAATGAACACTGTAATTCTTCCTTTTACTATACTGAAGTAACATAAATAAGGCCTGGATCTTCAGGAAACTGAGTTCAGGAATATCAATGGTTTTACATTTCTTATTAGCAATTAATAAACTACTAATTGTCAATATGGACAAAAGGAAGACCACAACCATTAAAAAAAATTAACTCAGGAGAAAAGGATCATCAGGAATTAACTTTTCCCTGCCATTTAATTTAAATATATGACTTTTTTAATAGCATAGGTTTTAAGACTTGGAGCCTATTACTTCTGTTTCAGATTATTCTTTCACAACTCAGCCAACATACTTGTCAACATTTAACATTTCATAAACATCTGCGCCATTTTCAAAGATATTTTTAGGAAAAGAAGTGGGGGATCATTGCAACAACAGATATAAATCTTGAGTACGTGCCAGTTCGGAACTCTCAAACCTTGCTTATAGGAACCAAAACGAAAAGCTCGCCGTGATTTTAGCAAAAACAGCGATTTCCCAGCAGCTTCAGGAAACACGCCGTTTACTTGCGATAGCAACAAAGAACAGCAGACGGTTCCCTAAGTCACTTGTAAACAAGGATTGGCAAATCGGGGAGAAAGAACTGAAAGAGAATACTAGAAGGAATCATTTTTCTGGGCAGTAGCACACGAATTACTCCGTCCAGCCGCTGCATCAGCAGCTGCCGCCTCCAGCAGGGATGCGCGGGGCCGCAGCCCCAACGCGCCGCACCACGGCGAGCGCTCGGGGAGCTGCGGCCGCGCACGGAGAGGCCTCCGACTTACACAGGTGCTAAAGGCGGNGGAGCGGCCGCCCCGGTTTCCACAGGCGGTGCCGGGACGGCCCGAGCGCGGCCGCTGCCGCCCCTGAGCGATGTTGCGAGGTCTGGGCAGCTGGCTGGGGCTGGAGCGGCCGGGAGAGGAGCAGCTGCTGCCGGCCGGGAAGAGGAGCGGCCCCGAGGAAGAGGAGGAGGAGGAGACCGGGCCGGCCGCGCCGGAGGAGGGGGAGCTGCAGGCGGACTCGGAGGCGCTGCTCAGCCAGGCCAAGGGACTCGGCAGTGAGTGTCCCGGTGCTGCCGGCCTTCAAAAAGGAACCGAGTGAACAGCTGCAAACGTGCCTTCAGTTACCATCATTTTTCAGATTGTTACTGAAGGAGCGGCGTTTCTTTAAGTATCTGTTCTGTTGGCACTGTGGGAGAAGGGCTCTGTATAGATAGAATAGGTCCGTCTTTATACAGTGGTGTATTTCGTTGGTTGGGGGTTTTGTTTTTTGAAAAGGAAAGTAGTGGGGGTTGATGATTTTGTTGAATTCGTCTGTAATCATAGAATGATTTGGCTTGGAAGGGACCTTAAAGATTATTTCATTCCAACCACCCTGCTGTAGACAGGGACACATTCCACTACACCAGATTGCTCAAAGCCCCATCCCGCCTGCTTTGGACACTGCCAGGGATGGGACAAAGCCGTTACCTGCTATAAGTAAGATTCCTGCTTTGCTATAGATTCATAGATAAAATTAATCCAAAGTACAGATCTGTACTTGTTGCTAAAGGGTTTTTTTTAATTGATGCTCTGAAGTGCTCGATCAGTAATCTGAGCGGTTAATCCGAGATGGTTCTTTACCGTGCTTTGTCTTGGGCAATCAGAACTGCGGCAGTTTTGCCTTTGTGGTTTGGCCGAATACCCGTCCTGTCTGGTTGTGATAAATTGGTTCTAATCTGCTAATCGCCCTGATTGTTCAGGAAGGAAAAAGGACTTTGAATTTAAACGGAAGAATAAGTGTTGACTGTTACCGATATAAAGGTCCATCCCATAATTTGCCCTGGAAGATAAAATTTGGTTTACTGATCAATGGGTTCATTGTGTGTGACACCAGGGTAGATTTTGGTGGAAGGGGTTTTTTGTAAAGATTTGGACATGGCTGATTTAACACGACTCTGGAAACATCTGCGTGACTAACAACCAGGGTAGCTGTGTAGAAAAGACCCCTGACACATGAGGAATTTTACTGGTAAAACCAAAACCTTGAAGACATTATTTTTTACTCATTATCACACCATTATAAAGGTTATGAGAGTTTGGCCAATATGAACCAATAATAGAAATATTGCTAGACACATGTTCTTAATACAGGCATAGATTTGTAAGATGGAAAGTAAATTTTTTTGGTTATTTCAAAGTGCAAGTGTTGTTTTCCATCATTATTTTTCTAAGGCTGAGTACCACCTCATAGTGAGGTTTCCTAAGTACCTTGGTTCAAAAATTTATCTGACCTTAATGGAAATAAAAATCATTTTGCTCTTCAGCCTGATTCCAGGACTGGCTAAAACTACTTTGTCCAACAACACCAGAATGTCACCAGAAAGCAAATGTCTCAGCACCTTTTATACCTAAAACAATTGCATGTAAGAAAGTTTCCAGGGACATATGAAACAACCAATAGAAGCTGGTAGGAAAGAATCAATCCAGTAGGCTGCTCCTTCCTTTATTCTCATAAAACAAATAGTAATGTGTTTAAGTCCGAAGTGTAGAAGTTAAGAGGGTTTTTTGTATGTGAGGTACATGATGAGTATGTATGAGTTTCATACCTGATAACAGGTATGAAAGGTGCTGGCAAATACCTGAAGGATGTTTGGTTGCCACCATTCTGTGGCCTATAAGCAAAGGTTACATATAAAAACCTGGCTTGCTTAAAAGCTGGCTAGACCTCTGTATATTTCAGTATTGATTTGGTGATATCATAACAAAGAGAGTATTTTATACACCACAAAGAATAGTGAGCTCTCCAAAAGATGACATCAGTGTTCCAAAGTAACTCATTCTACCAGTGGCTAACAGCTGTGTGTAAAGGAACTCATTTTTTTTGCACTGTAATATTATTTCTTACATTTCTAACCTGTAAGAAAACTGAATTTTTTGACAGCTCTTGAGAAGAAAGGTTGTTCTGTTTCTGAAGGTTTATTATACGCATCCTGCTGCTTGCAAGTTTTTTCTCCTTAATTAAAAATTAGTACAGATACCCATGTTGCATAGTTCTTTCCCTGCCACCTCTCTTCGCTTCAGCACTGCTAATATAAAAAATGTGGTTTTTTTAGGGGTTTTTGTCACTGCTGTTCTGACACTGAACATATTCAGAAAAAATAAGTGAAGAGGGTCATGGTGGTTTTCATGGAGCTAAAGCGAGGAAGACAATGCAAGATAGATAAGGGCAAACATCAAGAGCAAGCTTCTATGTTAAGACCTTTGAAGGAATCTCAAATGTTTCTTGCCTGAAATTTTGCATGGATTTTCTGCTTTGCTTTATGAGATTTTATTGTGCATGTTGATTTTATTTTAAAAAATGTGGTTTAGATATCTATATATGTATAGATATATAAAATATATGTAATTCTGTTTTAATATTGTGGCTAAGTTACTTTATTGCTTAATGTCTCTGAAATGCTTATATGAAATCAGGAAAGACACATTGCTTCAGAAAACTTGTTGGAAAGCAGTATTTCAAGGACGGTTAAGAATGTCTGATTTAGAAAACAAGCTTCATTATAAAGGTTTGATTTACAGAACATTGGGATCAAGCATACAGTTTGATCATCATCATGAAAAAATATAAACTAGAAAAAGATAAATAGAATTTTAGGAATTCTTTGTAGATCAGAAGCTGGGTTAAGTTATTTTTAAAGAAACTTTTAAGTAGGTATCCAAAAGGAAGAGTGAATCTAGTAAGAGAACTGGATTTAAAAGGATCTTTTCTCAGGTCTTTCTTTTTTTGTCTTTGGAAGGTTATCTCTTCAATGTTGCCACTGCTGCTACAAAAAAGATATCCGAATCTGTCGCTGAAACAGCACAGACAATAAAGAAGTCCGTAGAAGAAGGAAAAATTGACAGTATCATTGATAAGGTATTTTATTTCTAGATATTTGATCTGAAAGATGTTTGTTCACTGTTGTTATAACAGTATATGTGGCAAATCCTGCATGTGATAACATTTCTTTAGGATGTCTTTAGCTATTATGTATTTCAAGAGATATTGTGCATCTGCCATGATGAATGATGTAACCAAAATGTTAATGCATGGTAGACTTGCCAAAAAATGGTCACTGTTCTTTACTCAGTACTGCACCTGTTCCTGTTCCTTCAGGATGTTGATATGCTGGAGAAAGACCAGAAGAAAATATGACATGCTGGCATAGGAGGAAGGGCTGAAAGAATTTGGGAAGTGCAATTGAGGGATGTGTGGGCTCAGATTTTTTTCCCCCGCAGCTTATTTAGTTGCAAAGAGGAATGCTGTAGTTTGGATCTTAAATCCATCTCTGAAGCAAGAGTCAGAACAAGAAAATATGACTGTTAAATGTTAAATGCTGTTAAATGTGGCTATTAAATGCTAAGACCCTAGAGCTTTACAGGTGCAGTTTCAGAAGAGGCAGTGAGCTAATGAAACACCTTGCTATTGTCCTGGTTTTTTTCCCACCCTGACCCTACCACTTAGCTCTTGCCCTCTCTGTTCCTGGCTGCCAGCTCCAGTTGCTTAACTTCTGCCAGAAAGTGTTCTTCCAGTGCTTTAATTCAAACTTGGCAGAAGGAAAAGGAAAAAAAAAAGGCAATAAGTGCTCTGTAGTGTTCTGTGTTTGTTACTGGGAGTAGCTTGGAAGGGGAAAGGAAAGAGAACTGGCCAAAACCAACCCAGCTGTAGTAGGACTGTGCATCCAGGAGTGTCTGACAGGGGAGTTGCAGCCAGACCCCTCTTCCTGCTCCTTTCTCTCAGACAGCCCTTCAGGGGAACTGCAGTGTTGCTTTTTTTTTTTTTCCCTAATACAGCGAAATTCAATTTCTTGACATAATTAGTATTAACGTTGTTTGCCAAATAAATCATCAAATGACACTTCTAAGTTTCTGTTGTGATCACATTTTGTCTTCAGTTTTTATTGACAACAGTCTATATAATAAGAGCAGAGTTCTATTTCCATATATAGTAGAGTCTAATGTAGTTTTGATCCACATAAAAAAGGAAAAATCAAGTGAGGTTACTTTTAATCTAATACACAAATACTTATGTTCCTAAGAAACTGTAATTAAGTACCTACAGCATATTTTCTGCCTAAAATATAACTTTCTTTTTTCTGTGAATGTCTTAGAGTAGTATGAATTTCTTGTTTTGCTTAATAAGTTTTACATATAATAGAAACAGGATTAAAGCTGTATTATTATAAAGCTTTCTTCTTATACCATATAAATTATTTTATTCCATAAATAGGAAAAAAATAACTTACAATCAGAAGGAACCACAATGATCTATTTGTGTAACTGGCACTACTGTAGTTCTCTCCAATAGTAATCTTACACTGAAATGCTGCGATGCTGAAGGAAAAAAAAATTACAGGAATTTATCAGAATTTAACTTGAAGACTTGCTCTTTTTGGCAATTTGTTAAGCCATAGACCTCACTGCATAAAATTTGTATTTTGTGAGTGGTTTAAATATTCATTTCTAGCTTTATGGTTTTTTGCTTCAGCTCTGCTTTCAACTACAAAACATTTGCATTTTTACTTCTACCTTATGGCATGCTGTAATTTCTTAATTCTAAATTCAATATAGGAAATGTCTGAAGGTAGTTTTTTAATGGTAATTCATCAACAACATAAATGGAGAAGTTATTTTATTTCAGCTAAGCAGATACTCTGAAAATCCTACTTTTCAATTTCGCAAGTCCAACTACTGCTATGGATGTATTTTTTATGCAACTCTTGAAACTTACTGTAAGGCCAAGGGTATCTTTAAGTGTTTAATGCTTTAAAAACATGCTTAAGTAAGTCTAGACAGTCTTTGTTGTCTGTATTTGATATGGTAAATCAGTAAGTGGATATATATACTATGCCAGTGTTCAGATTATCAGCTAGGATTATTTCCATCTTTTTCTTGTCTTCTGAACTTGATAAAACTATAAATATCATTTTGAAAGTATACACAATAGTTTTAACTTTTAAATGCAAAATAAGTGCTTCAGTCAAGGGAAAATGTATGATTGACATGAAACACCTTTAACGTACAAAAAGGGCCACCAGAGATATAAGAATATGGTGCTGCACTGTATTTGAAAGCACTTTCTGAGTGAACATGAAACAAGAGGAGTGAAATTTTTTTTTTAATTGTGGTTCCCTAATTTTTATTTTAGACAATCATTGGAGATTTTCAGAAGGAACAGAAAAAATTTGTCCAAGAGCAGCAAACCAAAAAATCAGGTAATGTATGCTGTTTTTGATAATGCCTAACATCATATAAGTGAAAACCTGCTGGAAGCTGGATAGTTGCCCTACATCTAAAACTAGTCTATCAAAACTGTTTAATGAAACACATTATGTAAGAAATTAATGCATATTTTGGAATAGGAAGATGGTATTTTTAAGTGAGGTTAATATTACATTATCTTGCTTCTTTAACCAAATTCAGCTATATGAGATAAACTCAAAGATCACTGTGCTAGCAAAGCTGATCTCTTGATGGTGTTTGAATCTTAAGCCTGTGTATTTATTGAAAACTGGCATGCTGATTTCTTCTGAGCTTTAGCAATCATGTCATATTTTCATAGTGAAATTACAAATGTGGGTTAGGGTTTGCACTATAGCATTTAATTTGTTTTGCTTTAGGAGTTACACTGCTTACATTAAAGACATAATTGCTCTTTTGCTTTCCCATAAATCTTTATAATTATCTTTATAATTATCTGTGATGTAAATCCTTTGACTTATCTTCCCATCTACTGTTGACATCGGTGGATCTATTTGAGACTTTAACATAAGCAGTTGTTTTTTCACATTAGGTTTCATCACTGGCTTTTATCTATTTTAATGTGTTACCTGAATGCAATAATTTCTGACAGTTTGAATAATTAATGACTATTGTTATTTTTGGAAATGAGCTGGTTTTAAACAGATTGTGATAAAATTTTTCATGGTGTCTGTAGTTAGTATGTTAGTGTGCCATCTTCTTGCAAGGTTGCTTATGTGATCATGTTCTCTGTAATTCTGTCTTTCTGTCTCTGTTGGTAAACTTCAGCATCTTTTCATATATTTCTACAAGCTTCATGAGAATAAGTAGCTAAATTGGCCAAAGGAAGAGTAACAGATGGCCTGACTGAAAGAACCATTACCATCAGATGGGAATCCATGTGGGTGAAAGATCTTGCTGATATCAGATGCACAGGCAAATAAGCATTGTTAGTTTAAAGGCACAAGAATTATTTGTTAACTGTTACAGATGCATCCTCTTGTCTCTAAGGCTGAATTTGCATTGACAGTGAAAAGATTAATAAATATCTATACATCTACAGTAGTTTATTATCCTCTCTGTACTTCCTACAGAAGTACTTTGGAAGTTTAAATACATAAATATATAAATCATCTGAACTCAAGTAGGCTTATTCAGTGTATAACGTGTTGTAATTTATAACAAATTTATAACTTTTTCTCTATTGTTAAAGACTTGGTGTCTTCTGGGTGTGAATTATTTTGCAAACTTAAATGTGTAAAAATGTGTAAAAATTAAAGTGAATCTAGAAA
>WEIV01018668.1:217156-231520 GCA_013390005.1 Calyptomena viridis | reverse complement strand
AGCGGCGCGGCCGAGGCGGGAGCGGCGGGTGGCCCTGCCCGCGGGGCGGCGGGGGGGTTTTCTTACCCTCCGAAATTGGTAGAAAAGGCCTTTTTTCTCTTTTTCCATCCTCTACCGAAACCACACTGATAGCAGCGTTGTCCTCAGTGATATTACAGTAATTTCTGGTTGCGCGTCCGTGTAAGAAAAGCCCGAAATACACGCACTTGGGCGCCCAACGGCAAAAACTTAAAATATTACGTACAGCAGCTGAATTTCGGCATATCACCCATATACGACAGAACTGCCTTGCTGGTCTCATGTGCTACTGAAGTTTCTCATCGTGTGCCCTTAACGTAAATTCTAGTGGCTTTTTGCAGTAACTTTTTTCTGGGGTCTAAAGGGTAACAACATCCCCAAAATAGTAACTTTGTTGTGCTGGTAGTTGTTTATTTTGGCTGTTAGAGAGAGAGGTCTACGAGACTAGAGTAGTTTTCCTCAATGAAAAGCACCGTCTTCTGCTATGTTTTTTCTCAAGATCTTTACTAGGAAGTGACTTGTAAGCAACTTTAATTTTTGTTACGAAAGCACGGTGATGATGATGCTGTTTAAAAAAAAAAAGGGAAAACAAAACCCCAAACAAACTGCATTCCATATTATTTCAAATACAGTCAAATGGAGTTATTTTTTTAAAGGAGGTGAAATTTGGCAGGTAATGTTAAGCAAATTTTAATTTCAACTTTTTTCTGTGAAGTAAAAACCGCTCGCACTCTTGCAGATTTCCCTCCCCCTGCCTTGATACACAGGAGCTTCTTTATTTTTAGGTTCCTTGTGACCTGTTTGCATTGGGAATTCAGAACTTGTCTACCCTGCTTTTTCCAGAATCATACTGTGGATGACTAGAAAACTATTTGGTTTATAGTAGAGGAAGTGAAACCTCATTGGTGGAAGTGATTCATGCTATATTAAATGTTTTCTTAATTAGCACCTGTCTCAGATGCTTACATTAAAAAGGGGCTGGTGTAAGGGCTGTTCAGCACTTTGCCCTGCATGGGTGCCCTGAAAGTTTCCATGCAGGCTTTGGGTTCCTGTAGTGAATATTTTGCTAGGATTACAGGAAGTGTTTGTCATGAATTTTTTAGGTCACTCACAGAATCACCAGCAAAAGCATGTTCAGTATAAAAGTGAAAGCATGACAGAGTCCATGGGTAAGGTTCCCTCTACTGCTTACTGCATGGTTAAAGCACAGAGGAAAAATCACACTAAATCAATCTAAACTAAAATCAACCAAAAATTATCTATTTGGAGTCTTTGGAGGGGATGGGCAGGAGAAATGATGAGGATAGGAAAGGGTAAGGATAAAAAGGAATAAGGGAGACGCTCCTGTTGAGCCACAAGGCTCAGAGTGGACACCCCTGACAAACTTAGCCCCGAACTTGACCAACAGTTTAGGTCCAACAGTTTTAACAGCACTTAATCAATAGTCTAGTTTAAATAATCTAACAAAAGATTCTGTAGAATTTACTTGAGCATGACCATAACTCACAGGCCTCACAAATCTAAAGCACTTAAGAATCTCAGAGATTCACACATTCTCAGAACAGTTGCTATAGAATATTCACACTTGCAAGCACAGACCTGAAGGGAATGTACAAGGTATATACCCGTTAAAAATTCCCCTCAAATCCAGGGAAGTACTCACTTCTGTCTTCTCAAGGGCCAGAGAGCAGAGCCTCGAGGAGCGATATGGGCACAGGCTCTGTCATCAGCATTAGTCCTCCAAGGATAGCAGACTTGGGAGTTTGCTGGCTCTGAGATGTGTCCCCTCAGAGGGAGATGCTGGCCACAGCCTGCTGTGGTCCAGGAGAGCTCAGGGGATCTCACTTAGGACTTCTGTTTATAAAGTCACAAGTGAGGGGGCTTTAGTCAAAATAATTTTTCATCCTAGCTGCAATTTGGATGGGTAACAAAATTTGGATGGTAACAAAAATATTGTTCCATTTGGGTTGTTATTCAGGTAAGAAAAGTAAGTTTCCAAGGCTGTTTGTTAAAAACCAGGAACTTGTTAGACAACATTAGTTCCTGGGAGCAGACAGTGTTTCTGATAAGCTCTGGAGGAGCTCAGCCCAGGTGTTCGTCAGGGCTGAGGCCTAACGAGCATTTCTGAGGCCACAGTGTGGTGCAGGGTGGGGTGTTGAGAGATGCACCACCACAGTGTTTTAATGCCTTAAGCTAAATGAGGGAAGAGTTGGGGTTTTTTTCCCTTTGCAGTTGTGTTTGAGGTAAATATAAAAGCTTTTCTTAAAAGCAGACATCATCTGTGTCATGAGGCCACTGAAAAAGCAAAATTAAGAAGCGTGGTAGAAGTAACAGCAGAAAGTAAGGACTGTAAGCAAGGGTCATGTGAGAATGTAAGTGTTTGAACCCGTATCAAAGACCATATCTTGAATTATACAGCCAGCAGTATTAATAGTAGAATTCTGTTAACATTGAGTCTGTATTGACTTTTATAAAGGTAAAATACAAATTTTGGAAGTAGGTATTTCTTAATTGTACTCCTGCTGTGTTGGAACTTCTAACCTTGCAGTGCTTTGAAACTAGTGACAAGCAATACTGCAGGTGCCTCAGTCCAGTGTTTTGAAAGTATATAAATGAGTGCATAGAACATAGTTTTCAATGTAATGACAGAACAGAGTGAAATGTTTGCTTAAAATGACTTTTGGATCTCACAACGAAGGTCTTTGTTCAGTGGGGAAGCCACCTCAGAGGCCTTTAGGTTTTCAGAAAGGTATCATTAGACTGGGTGATCATTCAGGTCAGTGAGCACAGTAGAGAGAAGTATTGCATGGAGAAATAACCTTAAATAAGCTAGTCTTGTGGTCACATGCATCTGAATAATTGTGTCTGGACCAGTGGATGAAGGTCTACCTGCTATAAAATTCAAACTCTAAATTTTGTGACATCCTAAAATAGTAGTTTTCCTGCAGAGGTTATAAATGAAATTGCTACCAAGAATGACTGGTTGATACAGTTATGTTAATTCTTGAATATCTGCACTGAGGGCAAGTACATTACATGCATGTTTTAAAGGTAAGCTTTTCTCTGTTATCAGGAAAAAGTAAATTGTTGGGATGCAGGAAGCCTAAAATGTGTTATGAACCATAAACTTTTAGGATAAATGCAACATACTTTTTGTCGTGATTTTTTTTTTTTAAATGTAATTGGTCAGGATAAAGTTTGTAAAGCTTTTATGTCCAGTGGCACGTGCAATACGTTTGAAAATGTAGTCATCTGAACAGTGTTGTTCAAATTGTCTTTTTTGGAGTCTGATGCTGAGACAATGGTCATGTATTTACTTGTAAAATTAGGTTGTCTTACAGTTGAGAAAATCTTGTTTATTTCTTCCAAAGCTTCCAGGATATTTCTTGAAAGTATTAGCAATTCCAAAGGCTAAAGATGTAAGAATCTTTTCATAGCGCAGGTCAACTGCTACTATGGGTATGTAAGAGATGTTTTGATAGATTAATGCTAGTGCTTATATTTTTTAGGATACTTGGCTAACAAGCCAGAGAAGAAGGATGTTGGTGTAGCACGGTATGTTTTAGGTAGCACTGTATGTTACAGACTTATGTAGGTAGTAGAAAAAAATAAAAGTGGGTTTGGCATGGTGGTAGGACCAGTTCTGCCCAGGTGTCTGTTTTATCCTTCTGTGCAGCACATGTTACTGAAGCAGTACAGTTTGAACAAAAGCTGGTTTAGGCTCGTGACCATAGCCAGTTTCATAAGTAGGATATCTGTCTTGTACTCTGATCTTTGAGGTGTGAACTAAGTGGAGTTTTCCCGATATACACCCTTTTTGATCAAGGTATAAGTTGAGAGAACAGAGCAGAAGACCGAACGAAAACCTCAGGCTGAGCAGGAGCAATGTTACCAGTAATTTTCCTACAGTCATCCTCAAGTTGTTTGTCCTATAACTATGTCTTAAATAGCTTGAAGATGATATGCTTATTCAGAAATGTCAGCATCTTGTAATAGCTGGTCTCACAGCTAGGTAGGTAGGAAATACCTTATTTTTAATGGTTTTGAATTTTGATACATAGTTTTGTGAACCTAGGAAGTTGTGCTTTAGCTGTGCTACATATGCTTTTTGCTTCTCAGAAAATCTTTCTAGGCATATAATAATCTGATTCTGGTCTGTCAGATTACAAGCTACCTGTGGTTGAAGCTGGTTGGAAGCTGAGAGAGCATGGTAGCAGCTAGAAAAGGTAGCAGTGATTTCAGTAGAACTTTGCTGGGGTAGTTTTGTTTTTATTCAATCGGTACTGAATCAGCGCTATTATACAATGTGCTGTGGGAAGTGCTCTGTTCTGGCTGGAATGTTAACTGAGAAGTTCACCAGTCTGATGAGCACACATTTGAAAAGATTAGAGGTAAGAGTTGGGGTTGTTTTGACCATTGCCTCAGTAAGGAGGGAGCAGTTTCAATGATACTAATGTAGCTTAGTACTTAATATTCTCAATGTGGTGTTTATTATTGCTGTACTTCAACTTGAAGCTTGATACAGACTAAATCTAAATCTACTTGTAGTTAAAGTGTTTTAATAATAGCACTGAGTGTAAGAAGGCTGTTTAGACTTGTAGTTAATGTTTTTAATATCTGAAGTGACAGCTAATGTAGAAAATTCTTTATTAGTCATAATCAGGAAATCATCTAGTTATTAGTGTTTGTGTCCCCTGTCAGGCAGTAGTAGACTTCTGTTTTTTTAAATGAAAGCCAAACACTTTCTAATCTAGGTTAAATAAATTAGAATTTTAATATGTTATGCCACTACTGTCAGATTTGCTAGAACTTACGGTCCTCAGCTCGATAGAATTTTAACTAAGGAGGCTTTTGGGGGTTGGGTTTGTTTTGGGTTTTTTTATATGTTATCAGGTTGTTCTAGCTGCTGGTAGAACCACTTCTTTAAATAAAGTATTCTAGCCTGTGATCAGAAATTTGTAATTGTATTTAAGATAAGAAAACTGGGTATTTTTACAAAACCTGTCTACTGCTACACTGTGCTTTTGTTTTGCAGGGAGCATACTTGTCAGTGAGCTTGGATTTGTTCCATGTTCACTAGAAAACCGAAAGTTCTGTATATTTTCACCATCTTTATAATTTTCAAATATATTGGATGCGTATAGAACACTTGTACACAAACATTTCTCTTCAGTTCAGTATTCTGATGGGTGATTCCTGCCTTCTCTGTTAGACCTTCAGAGAATGAGTCTGAAATTCTAAAAATCCCTGTGGGGTTTTTGACAAAGGATAGAGAATATTCAAGAATATTCAAACTTTAGAAATTATTATTGTCAGTAAAAAAATTGAACTGACACCTAATTTGACTTCAACAAAAAGCTCTGCTGAATTAATGAGGTGGCAGTGTTCACTTTGTCAAACTTCCAGATGCTTTAGAATATTCATGTAAATTGCCAGCTCTGAATTGATGTTTAGGTTGTTACTCTGATGGTTTGCTAGAAGAGAGATGGGGATATCATGACTTGTTGGTCGCTTATGTGCCCCTGCTGGTATGTATTCTTTTTTCTCTAGAAAATGAATTTTCTAAGATGAAAACCAATGAAAATTTTTCAGTTGTCTAAATTTGAAGCAGTGATTATCATGAATGTCATTTTGATGGTGTCCCAGTACTTCAGCAGCCAGTGCTAACTATGTACCTGTGGTGAGGATAAGGTATTTTATGTTTAGTTCCTTGTGCTCTGACTGTGATTGGATTGACTTTTATTTTTTAGTGGCTCTCGTGCTTTGGCTTCTTTCCAATCGTCCTGCTCGCACTTCTGGTTGGCAGGATTGCCTATTGCTGTGCAGTGAACTGGGGTGAGGAACTGATCTGGCTGTAAATTGTGTTAGAACAAGTTGCATGAATGTTGCTGCTAGCACAGAAAAGGTGGGTATAAAAAGGGGAATGAAATGACAGCTGGAGCTGCTTGGGGACTGCTGCTGTTCGGTGTGTAACTACAGCCAGTCAGGCCTTCCCCGCTCCTGGTGGAGCTGCTGGCAGTTTTGTGCTCTGCTTTCAAAAAAAGAAGCTCTTAAGTCTGTTTGTGGACACCAGAAGGTTTGGAAATGCTGTGCCAAACCAGAAACTTCTGAGTTTAGAGCAGACTTTCCCTGTATTTTGCCAGACTTCTTAGGCACAAGTATGCGCATCAGAAGTTCATGTTGTATGCGATGGAAAAGCTGCAAGTTTCAGCTGTTGTGTTGGTACTGCAGGTGCTCTGGTATCACGTTGTGTTCAGAATACTCTGGTCTTTCCTGTCATGTTGGTGTAATGTGACACACTATATTCGGCTTCTGTATGAATCATGGTTTTTAGAGGACATGTGTGCTGTGGTTTCAACTGTTGGTACATACAGAAAGGTTAAGTAAGCTGTGCTGTTTTTACATTTCTTGTCCTTTTTTTGTGAAGCACCTTGTTTGTTTAGCTGAACCTAAACTTGCAGGGGTAAGCCTTTCCCATACCAAGACAAGCTAAGGAAAAAAAATGCACATTTTACAGTTGACTTTTTAGAGGTGTAAAATGTTGGAATTGGTTATTTGTTACACCAATTCAATTACTACATGACCTTTGTAGGCATTTATCAAGTATTTATCCAGTCTAACATGACTGGAGAATAAAACTGCAATGCATTTATATTTGTCCATAAAGCAGGATCGTAATTTCCACACTTGTAAACAGCTGTGCAATGTGAATCTTCCTTGGTAAGTCAAAAGTTGCTCCTTAATGTCTGTACAGATTATTGGCAGTTAAAAAGCTTATTGTACTTTGTGAAAGATACTGTGTGAATTGCATCTTCTCAAGGATGGACCTACCTTGACATAAGGTCTAAAGCAAGGGACTTGCTTTAAGAATAGAGAACAACAAAGCTGTTATGCATGAATATTGCAAAAACGATATATTTGTTTAATAATTTTTAAATAACTTTTCAGCATACTGAATAAATTTGGAGTCAAAATGTATCTCACAATATATTATTAGTTTTGGCTGCATTCCTTTGTTGTAGGCTGGTTCCTTTTGAGGAGAAGAACAGTCCTGCACAGTGCAAACTCCTGGCTTTAAGAATTAGCACACTTTTTAATATGAAAATGTAGGATAATCTGAAATTAATTTGTGCTTAAACAGCATAACTCTGTTTATAAACAAGCCCTGTTTTTATAATTCCTTGTGATTTTAAAGAAATTTGCTTTCAGTTCACTGAAAATAAATCAATGAGACAGATCCCTTTACTTTAGCAATAAAGTGAGTTCAGCTCTGCCTATTGTGCTTTTAACTATCAATGCATGTTTTATAGTGTGGTTGCAAAAGGACAGCAAAAACATACCTAGCTGCCTCCACCTAGTCCCAGCCTCTGCAGTGCTACAAAATGAACAAAACAAAGACACACAGGACCAAACACCCTTGAAGTTCTCATCATCAGCCTTAAATGTTTCTAGAAATTGAGAATGCTGTTCAGGTGATTGAGAGGGGAGTCTAATAGCTGCTTGATAATCTGTAGAGTGTTATATCGAGAACATTAGGTGTTCTGCTCTAAAATATGAACATATCCCTGCAGCATTAAAACATCTGGTCATGTTTAACTTTTGTGTTTTAGGAAATCATTAGAGAAAGTTCCATTTAATTGAGCAGAAATAATGAATTGTTAAAAATTATAGGTAGTAGGACTCCAAATCTGAAGCTCGTTAATATTCACTTCTTTGGATGGTTTCGTAGATAAGAATTTTACCATTTCAAAAATAGATGTGCTCCTGGTCCTGTTTATCATTCCTGTAATAACCAGTATTCTCCAGTTAAGAGCTGACAGTCATATTTGTGATTAGTAGTTTAAACTCTTGTCCTACGTTTTTGAAGCAATGTATTTATGTAGATTTCTTTATACTTCCTAGCAGGTTATTTTTTTGTATTTTACCCTTATTTGTCCATGCAAAAGAAGGCTGTCTGGAAGTTTTCATTTTAAACACATTTGCTTGGGTGTTTATTTCCACTTCCTCCTTTCTGTTCTGAAGGTGTTCGGTGGTGCCATGGAAGAAGTTGGGTCTCAGGAGATGGGAATGAATAACCAGGATCAGCTGGTGAAGACCAAGTGCAATGAATTGTCTGATACAGCACTGCAGCATGTGCAGTCCAACTGTTATGGCCTGGAAAACACAGGCACATTGGAAGAAGCTGAGTGTGTCACCAAGAACAGAAAGCACCTGGAATCCACATGCTGCTCCCAAGAGTCTCGTGAGGAGACTCCTGGGAGAGAAGAAGCTCGTACTGATCCACCTGATGGCCAACAAGATCCAGAGAGTGAAAAACAGAAAGAGAAAACTTTGGGTGTGTTCTCTTTGACGTTTTGATTTTTAAATGGCTTGAATATCTTTGTCAAATAGCTGTGCATTTGCTCTTTGTCTCAAATTTACTCTGTAGCCAAAAATTGTCACCTTTAACAGGATATTTTGAGAAGCTGTGCACTTTTGCTTAAGAAAAGACAGTTCTTAATGTGTATGTAAGTGTTGCCAGCTGAAGGAATATATTTTTATAGGAACTTTAATAATAATAGCAACATGGTAATTACTAATCAACTTTTTTAACTTTCTGGTTTGCATCTGGGATTGCAGCATTTAATACTGCCAAAGCACAGCTGATAATTAAATTCCAAACACTTATTAAAAACATTGGTGTGAATAGCAAAACTTAACCTTGTAGGTTTAATTTTTTCAGATTTTTCTTTTAATCTGTGATATTATAAAACAAATATTTTTGTGGTTTTCAGAATAAAGTAGTTTTTGCTGTCTGAGTCGTTGGATGGCACATAAGGCAAGACAGTTTTATTCTTGCTGTGATGACTTCCCGTGTGTTACCAGTTAGGATTATGCAGCTATCAAACCAGAGAACAACTTAACTCACACTAATTTCTTGTGGATTCATATTTTACTTCTAAAGACAGGCTGCTTTTCTGGTATGTGTTTTATCCTCAATGTCATTATCTTTCATCCATTTCATAGGAAAAGAAGTATTATTATTAATGCAAGCCTTGAACACGCTTTCTACTCCAGAAGAAAAACTGGCAGCTTTGTGCAAGAAGTATGCTGATCTGGTAAGTAATTTGCTAAGATAGCAGGAGTTATTCATGTGTTAATATTAACTGTGGAATCCAAGAACGACTAATACAGGACAGTTAATGATTTTTAATATTTTACAGTGTTGGTTAAAAAAAAAAGGACACTCAGGATGACTATGAGTTATCACTTCAGCCAAACTTTCATGTAGTTGTTTCACTTCTATGTGACTGCCTAAATCCAGAGAACAATAGGTTTCGATAACTTGGTGTTGGAGCATAATATTAGGATTAACAAGAAAGCTAAGAGTTCTTTTGGGACTAATTATTTTCATAGTTTTTGTCTGTTGATAATTCTTTTGTGCTAACGTTTTATAATTTACAGCCTATAGGAGAAAGGAAAAAAACCATACTGTAATATGGAGATTTTGGAGGAAAAAATAATCAGTTTCATCTAACTCAGTGATTTTTGGGGAATAGAGGATATAGGTTTAATTTTACTTTGTGCTTCCTGATCATGCAAAGGAAGGGATAGAAAAATATACATTTCTTCAGTAACAAGCCTAAAAGAAGCCACTCATAAAATGCATTCTTACCTCAAGTAAGCAAAATGATAATTTATTCTCTAAATTAATTGATCACAAAATGGGAGGGGGGTAGGATGGGAGACTGGTACGTTTCACTTTCCAGAGTGTTCCTGGAGACAACAACACTTGATTCGTTTGTCTTGAGACAGGGACAGACAGGAATGGAAAGACTGGAAATATTGTGTGTGTATGTTTTCCCACCGTATTTGTAGTTATAAAATGAATACAAACTAAAGAGGTAATTGAAAAGCCTAACAAAAGCATAAGCTTTTCTTTCTGTAGATGTAAAGATGTTTCAGATGTTTCTGAAAATGACAAAATGGCTGCACAACATGGCATAACTCTTCTCAAATGAATTTTTTCTTTTGAGATCAATAATGTCTCCAGAACTTTGACAATGATCTAGCGGGTAGTCATTTCACTCACAGAGGCAATATTAATTCCTTAAGAACTGACTTAAATTAGTTCCATTAAAGAAATCCTGAGTCCTCCTTGGAGGTCTCTTATGTTTTTGCTTTGTTTTCCTTGCTTTCTCTCACATGCTCTTGTTCACATGAGTTCATTTCCTTCAAAACCAACAGCTTGTCTAATAAGTCACTTCCATTTAAATGAGAAACAATAATAGTTCCATAGTGCAACTCAAGGATGGGGAGCCCACCTAAAAATGAGCTTTGATATTGTGAGAGAAAAATACAATAAATTAGTTGGTTCTTAGGGGCTTGTGCATGTGATGCCTTTTTTATTTGAGCAAACAGCTCCCATGTCAACTCTCAGTGGTGATGATGGTGACCTGCATGAGGAGCTAGGCCGGCATGAATCCTTTGATCCTGCAGAAAGAAAACAGTCTGCACTATCTTCACCTTGAGTTTTATTGTTGAAGGAAAGATCTCAAAATGGTCAGGGAACAGCTAGGCCAAGTGAATTGTAATTTCCTTCAAGAAGCTTGGCCATCAGAAGAGATGTGTTCACTTTAAGCTTTTTTGCCCTCTCAGAAGAAGATCCGTGGTTGATAGGGTAGAGTTGAGCATTCACAGTCAGCAGATAGTTGCCATCATAGCAAACCACTTGCTCTCCCTATGATGCTCAGAATGGCTGGGAAGCTGGGTGGGAGCTTGTCTGGGTGTAAGAATAGATCTGTTTCAGCTAAATGAGTCTTAGAGGTAACCCCATTCCCCTTAGCAAGTTCAGGTTGGATCTGATGATGTTCCTTTTAAGATGCTTTCTTTTCTTCATGATAGCGGTGGTGAACCACTGGGATAGGTGTCAACTTTAATGCCAGCAGAGGTTTGAACTGTTTATGACAGTGCACCTACAATGCTTTTTTTCTTTTTTTAAAGATTCATCATCTTTAAAGCTCACTGTCAGGTTTTTCAGTGGTGTCTCATGAAAAGGACTGTACAATAAAGGTAGGAATGCCTCTCTCCTGGCAAAAGATCTTCCACAATTTTTTTTCCTAATTTGGAATCTATCAGGAGATCAGTCTGTGATGCAGGAAGGTGATGCATTTTTGGTGATATGTCTCACACTGACATGCTTTTTTAGGCCTCAAGGTTCATAGGTATGCAAACAGCACAGCCCCTTGAAGTGGTGTTTTCTGGCCACCCGAAAAAGAAGGCTTTTTATGTGAAAATATTCCCTTAACATTACTTTTCCCTAAACTAGATTAAATATACATTTAATTTACTGTTGTCATGGGGGTGTCCTTAACTTTTTTTTTTTTTTTGTGCTTCAGCATTATTTTGAGCTCTTTCAGAAAGCCAGCATTGTATTATTCTTGTGCCATAGTGATGTTCCTCATTGCCAGCCCTCTTCCAGTGGTGTCCTGAGGCTGAGGCAACACTTAACATTGTTGCCTTCTTTGCAATAGAACAGACTTTAAATAACATGGTTTCTCAGGGAGCCCAAAAATCATGTGTAATGGAACTAACTTACTCTCAATGAGATATTAATGCAAAAAACTTTTCACTGGATATTCATAGAATAGATTTTGAAATATATATACAGAGTTTAACTGTGTTATTTAGCATCTAAACAGTCTAAAGGAAATGGAACAAAAATTTTGCTTCAAGTGGTTGAGACTGCAGCTTTCTTAAGTCATCAGTCTGGGCTGTATAGCTTTAATAATAACTTGATTTGTCAGGACTGCTAATTTTGTTTGTTCCTTTTTGAAATACCACAGCATTTCACAAACTTGTATCAATTACTGCTTCCCTTGGTAAGAACTCCTGCTGACAAGAAGGATCTGTGGTTTTTCTTTTTGATAGTGAAAACAAGACCTGTCAGATAAACAGCTGTGTATACCTTCCAGATAAGAGTGGGAAAAGTTGTGAGTTGTTGTGAGATTCAGCTGACTTTTAATTGTATCTGCCACATCCTCCTTTCTCAAGGCTACTCTTACCCTTGTAGCTGAATGCAGGCTGGTAGCTCATGGTCAACAACAGGTCCATGGTGCCTGTTCCTCAAAAGCAAATGTCTGTTAAGTTGGAATTTGTATATTTTTATCTGCCTTGTAAATTGTCTGTAGGATGATTGTAGTTTTTCTTTAAGATCAAGTCAGGGTCTTAATGAAATTTAACTTCCTTGTTTTCATCCAAGATGTTTTAAAAGTTTCTTCAGTCTGCTCATCTAGATGAATAAAGATAGTTTCACCTATGTTTATTTAACAAATTTACTCTCTAATGTTAGTTGGAGGAGAGCCGGAATGTTCAAAAGCAAATGAAGATACTGCAGAAGAAGCAAGCCCAGGTTGTGAAGGAGAAGGTCCACTTGCAGAGCGAGCATAGCAAGGCCATTTTGGCACGTAGCAAACTGGAATCTCTCTGTCGTGAGCTTCAGCGTCATAACAAAACTTTGAAGGTTAGTTTATATACATAAAAGACAGTGCTGGTGGTGATGGAAATACTACTTAATGACAGCTGCTTAGAATTGGGATTGGTTTTTATTTGACACTTTGCCCATTACCTGTACCTGTAGGAGGTGAGTGGGTTGTGGTTTAAGTGTAGCTGATTTTAAGGTAAAATATACAGGCATAGTTAACTCTCTGGGGTTTTTTTGTCCCTCAAACCAGTTCATATTACTTGCAGTATTTGATCTTGTATTTCTTTCTGGGAGCAGTGCTGATGACTGCTGGAAAAAAAATAGCACAAGTGAAATAATAGCAGCATGAAATGGCAGGGTATCAAAAAAGGCTTAATTCTGTCAGAATATAATGGATGGGAGTGAAATGGAAGAGAGCCAAGAGATTCTTATCTGTGATCACTGTAGAAAATGTCATTGTAGTATCAGTGCTGGTTTTTACATCTGGGTAGTTCTGACACTTGCAAAGGTATTTATGTACCATTTTAATACCAGCCTCTCAGTAATGGTGGTGGTGGTATGGACAAGATTATCTAAAAGCTTGGGAATTTCTAGATTCTTTGTGTCATGTACTTTATGTGGGTAGTCAGCATAGCATATTATAATTGTGGCTTGTATTAGTTTTAGCAGTCTAGAAGTTGAAACTGTACAGGAGTGAATTATTACCATTGTTTCTTACTCAAAAATGTGAAAAAGGTGCATGATTTGACCTGAACACTTAATATTTTCTCATAAAAGGAAGAGAACATGCAGCAAGCTCGTGAAGAAGAAGAAAGACGGAAGGAAGCAACTGCACACTTCCAGATTACACTGAATGAAATTCAGGCTCAACTGGAACAGCATGATATACATAATGCCAAACTCCGGCAGGAAAATATCGAACTGGGGGAAAAACTGAAGAAACTCATTGAACAGTATGCATTGCGAGAAGAGGTGCTTACAGTTTACTTCTAGTGGGATTTTTTATTTCCTTGACTGTAAAGATTAAATAATTATTGAAAGGGGAGCAAAACCACCTAATGCTTTACAGCCATTGTAAATATAATTTTTTTAATTGTTCTTTACTGAGAAACATTTAATAGCTGTTTGGCCCACTGTCTATCTTTCCTACCTGGTTTTGAATATCTGAATTCAAGATGCAGTGGAAAAGTCTTTCACAGTGGAAGTGATCAAACAGAAATAAGTTGTCCAGAGATTGTGGAATCTCTGTCTTTAGAGATATTCAGAACTCAGCTGGGCAGTATGTGAGTAACCTGATTAGGCTTTGAATTTTACCCTTGTTTGAGTGGACTAAATGGCTTCCAAAGGTTACTTCCGACATAAATGTGTATTAATAGTTGGAAGTTCCTAAAAACTATGATTTCACATTATAATGGAAGGGGATATAAGAATTATTCCTTCTTTTGATTTGTTGAGAGGGCCTTCTGAGGAAGCTTTTTTGTGCACATAGCTGCTCTTATTGGCATAGAATCAAAATAAGCTATCATGCTTTAAGAATATATTTGGCCTGGTGTCGTGGAAGTGTCTCTGCTATGGGGCTGGCTGAGCTGACTTTAATTGGCACTAGGATGTGAGCTAGCTGTCTAAGCTACAGTGGTGGAAAACAGCCAATTCTCCTTGTCCAAGAGAACTGAGCTCCGTGGAGTTCTACAGCTAAGATTAGTTGGCTGGTTCTTAGTTGGCACAGGAGGTTTGGAGTGTAATTTCTCAACTGTTTCTGGGGGGTTGTGGTTTTTTTTGTTGGTGGTGGTTTTTCTTTGGGGTTCTTTGTTTTGTTTTAAAGCTTGATCAGTTAGAAAGTTCTCTGTGGGTTGGTTCCCCACCTTTTGCGATGATGGAATATT